>VWZI01022025.1:240387-274800 GCA_013396835.1 Psilopogon haemacephalus | reverse complement strand
CGTCCTGATCTAGTGGGAGGTGTCCCTGCTTATGGCAGGGGGTTGGAACTGGATGATCTTTGAGGTCTCTTCCAACGTAAACCATTCTATGATTCTAAGTTGTGGTATGTGTCTCCAATTTAGATCTAGATATCACACCCCATCACAAACCACACCAAGGTTACAAAGATGAGTGGTCATCAAGAATGTTGTATTTTTGTCCACTCCAGCAAGAAGTCTTGCCTCTTAGCTGTTTAGTTGCTGCATTGTTACAAAGAGGATCACATTCTCAGGTGGAGTAAATCCTTGTGCAACCAAGTGTAGTGCTTACCAGGGAAGCTGTTAATAAAATAGAGTGCAAAACGAGCTGACAATCATAATAAGGTGTCATCTGTAGGAACTGCAGATCCCACAAAACTGCACAGACACTGGCTGAAACAATGTTATATCTGGGCACAAGTCATGGTATTAACAGAAGTCATAAGATACACACAAGAAATATATTTCCCTCTAGATATAAACTGGACTAGGATTCATTTTGTGGGTTGTGCAGTTAAAGTGGAAAATACTGTTTCTCCACTGGGTGCTTTATCCAAGAATCCAACAGACATGCAACATCCAAAGCAGTCTCTATTCGACCTATGATGCATTCAACATCTTTTATTGCTTATAAGTGGACAGTTCAATTGCAGAGTTTTGTTCTCCAGGTTGCAGTGTTACAATATCTTTTCAGGATACTATCAGTATTTGGAATAAGCATAATTCTTAAACCTTATGAGACATCTGCAAAATGCAAGGTAGGGGGTTACTATAATGCTAGCCAGTGACATTTTTCAAGGTTTGTAAGCCAAATTTGGGATCTGGAAGGCTTTTTTAGACATTTTTTTTTCTTTTTTTTTGGCTATCCCAGAAAATCTGCTATGAATGACGTAGATCTCTTGCAGTAGAGGCTGAAACTACAGTTCCCTGGTGTTTAACAAGATATGGAAATCATGCACAATTACTTTACACTGGAATTCACTATTATACCAAAACACAAAACCCTCTAGACATATTAGAAAACACTGACTAAAACCAGATTTTATATACAGCCTACTTTTTTTTTTTTAATAAAGTTTTTTATTACCTGTCATTTCTACTAGTTTTCAACTACCTATTTCAGTATTTTTGTGCTACTTATTTCAGTACTTCAGTATTTTCTGGGCCACTTAAGTAAGATATTAAAAAAATAGATCTGTCTCAAGAAGGAGTAATCTGAGACAAAATGTTTGTGATTTTTTCATCGTCACAAAATAACAAAATTTTCTGTTGTATGCAGAAATATAATCCATCTCATCAAGAAAATTAGTCATGCCTGTACCTTCAAAAGACAGAAACACACTCAGTTCTGACACTTACTGTTCAATCATTCTGCCCAAAGCAAACTGAAAACATGATCTGACTAATGATATTAGGTATTCTATGCTGTTTTTAACAGAGGGATCAGAAGATTGAAAATGTGTTAGAGCCTCTTTGCTAATTGAAGCTTTTACCTGTCACATACTTCATTTATGGACATCCTGTAAACTGCAAAGCTACACAAATAAAACTAAGGAAGAAATTATCTATAGTTTGCATTGCTAAGAAGATAGCAACGCTATGTATAATATGGCAAACCAGTATCTTTTGGTCGGGAGAACTGTGTATATTTTTTACATTTAGTGTTACTCTGACATCTCTAATCCTGCGTTTTTGCTCTATATTCTCACAGAAACTGATCATAATAATTTTGAGAAATTTAAGCACCTAGAATTGCTTTCTTATCATGATTGCTTTTATTACATGTAAAGGTGGAAGGGATACCCAGTTCAAAACAGTAATTCCTTCATTGCTGTACTAGTTATTCCCCGCCTGGTTTGTTGGTGCATTTCTCCTTTACATAACAGCAGGAAAGAAAACACAAACACAGACAGAAAAGTCTTGTATTGAAGAGTCAGGACTCTCCTTACTACTTCCATTAAGCTTACAATGACTGATCTTAGTGTGACTACACCTGAACCCTTTTTTTTTTGCCATTCTGGGCTATGTGATTTATTTTTCTAACCTCCAGCCAGTTCTCCAGCTGCTTTAGCCACTGAACTCCCACTGCAATCAATCAAGAAGTCTCCCTACACATTCCATTGCTTTTCTCCAACTCTATTAGCTTTTTTATACCAGTTCCCCTGAGAAAAATTTTCCTTGGATCAATGGATTTCAAAGTTAGGAATTTGACTGTGATCCAAGCACATGTATTTAACTCTTTGAAGATGGACTGTATATGCCCCACTTCTCTTTTTTGCATCTTTATTCTTTACTGAAAACAAATTCATAAGGATCCAATCAGAAATAAACAACTGATCCATGCCTTTTTTTGTCAACTGGCTGCTTAGTGCAAAACCCCAAAATATTCTCTCTTTAGCAAGAAAACTGCAATAGTTTTGATTGAGTTTGGCTTGAAAACTTATCTGGTTTCAATATGCTTTGTCTTGTTTTTATTGTTTTGGGTTTTTGTTTTTTTTTAATTCTCCTTCTTAATGAACAGATTTCCAGATGCTGAAATTATGTATTTTAACATGTCTCCTACAAACCTAAACTGCTCTCTTTGTTCAAAACTTGTACGGCATTTAATTACACAGTACTGGACAGCTTCAGTCTCTGATACCAAGAGAAATAAATTCTTCACAGAAAGAGAGATTCTGAAAATAGAGTTACAACTTCTTGCTTCCCCAAATTGAAATCGTCAAATCTCTCAGGTTATTATAAGAGCATGATGTGGGTTAGGAACTTCCCCCCCACCCCAGCTGAAGTTAACCAGACTAGATGAGACGCCTTGGAAGTAAGATGAAGCCACATTTACAGCATGGCAAAATTTACAAGGATATATATACAATATATTTACAAATATTTACAATTATATACAAATTTGAAATAGTACAGAAATCCAAAACTCCCTCCTGAGCAAAGGAAAGTGCCCAAAAGGGCTAAAAGCTATCCTCCTTTTCTCACTCAGAAAGGCAAACAAAACCAATAGCCAACAAAGCTCATGTGCTAGTTGTTAGCCAAAATTATAGGGGAGATATTATATTGGATCAAAGAGAAATGAATAGAGCAAGGTCCTAGGACAAAGTGAGGAAAAACTGTTTATATTTTGGCTTTTTATCCCTCTCATAAAACCAATAAATGATCTAGACCTTATAATTATTTTCTTTCCATAACCGATGATCTAATTCCTCTCATTAAAATATGCCTATTAGCCTCAAACCAGCACAGAAAAAGAACTGTTTCTCTTAAAATACTTCCTCACTTAAAGCAAGTTCTGTTATTTTATGCAATGGCTCTGCAATCATCAGCATTGTTTGAAAACAACATCTAAAACACTTGCCACTTAATGGAAACTGCAGTTTTACAATTGACTTGATCCGCAATTTCTGAAACCAAACCAAGCCAATCAACCAAAGGAAACCTCTTTCAAGAATCTGTTATTTACATACGAAGCAGACAGGAAAAAGGTATTTTATTAACTCTGGAGACACAGTTTAAGGAGGTTTTAAAAGATTAGGAAGTATAGTGACAGGTGCACAGTGTTCCCTGAAATGAGGCAGGAAGTGAGTATGAGACAGAATTTTATGGCATCATCCTTCAATAAAACTAAATGGACAAGTTGTTCTCTCTTAATAATGGTGATACACTAATATTTACAAGCAAGTATTGTACCTTTACTTGACCTCTAACACATTGTACTGCATTAATTGCCTTAACTATTCAACTAATGACAGCCAAGTCCTGGGTCGCTCCCATATTCCTTTTGTCTGAGGCTAGTCTTTAAAGTATTTTTTTGAAATATTTAACTTTGCAGTTGTTTTGTATTCAGCAAACTTTGAAGTTCAAGCAAGCCAACATGTCATCATCTCAGAACTTAACTTTGTCATCTTGTGATTTTTTTGCCAATATTTCTGTGAAAACCCATGCTCATTCACTCACGACCACAGTGCTCTCCAGAAGAACGTTTCCAACACCACTTGCCATTACATTTCAGCTGTTCACAAGGAAAACATCTTTCAAATCCACTGTGAAGAAGATTTCTTGTTTAAAGTCCATTAATCAATGGTCTCTGGTTTTGCACCTGAGATATGAAATAACAACAATATAAAAGTAACCATTTAAAATCTGCCATCGGTATTGAATCACTGAATTGTTTCGATTGGAAAAGACCTCTAAGGTCATTGAGTCCAACCATTAACCTAACACCATGGTCATTTAAACCATGTCCTCAAGTTCCATGTCTACAGATGTTTTTAACACCTCCAGGTACAGTGATTCCACCACTTCCCTGGGAAGCCTATTCCAATGCCTGAACACTGAATATCTAGTCAGAATATCTGGACTCAACTGAGACTCAAACCCCAGTTTGACTTGAAGATTACTATTGCTGACAATTTGAAAGCCTCAGAGACTGAATAATTCAAGATACTGAGTCAGGGTCCTTCCTGTGACAGAGCCTGACTGACATCTACAATAAAACAGGCCTTAAAAAAAAGCGAATGTGGAAGAGATGCTAATCAAATTCTAATATTCAATACCTGACATTGAAGTTCCAAGAATGCTTACAATTCTCCCTGCTTTCACATTACTTATATTACAGATTTAATGACAATTATGCTGATTCTGCAAATACTTATAATCTTCAAGTTTGTGATTTTTGACCTAGCATTTGAAGAGACAATGGTGTAAGCCTGAAGACTCAAACATACAAGCACGGAGAGGATAAGCATACCTCTCCAAAAGAGGGTGAAGATTTTGTCTCCTGAATATAGATTTACTTTACAGTAACAGTCAACAAAATAGCTGGCAGCAAACAGTTAAAAGTTGGTACATACTTATTAATTACTACAGGGTTGTGATTATGCTGAGTTAACTGCAAAGTATGGATGGAGAACTTGAGAGAAATATCTGTGTTATTGTACAGAATTATTAACAGGAAAGCAATTTGCCATGTGTGACAGTTAATAAAAGCCAACAAACTACAAAGCATATGCCAACCGCTACAGCACATGCTATTATGTTAAGAGTATGACCCTTTACAATGCACTGAGTAGCAAGTTATTTAAACTTACCTCATATAACAAATAGAATAAAACAGTCTTCTTTGGGCTCTCTTCACCTAAGTCCACATATGCTATGTAAATTATTAATCTGCAAACTGTAAACTTAGGTTCATAAATGAACCCATCAATGACTTAGCTCAGCTCATTTAGGACTTACCTCAATGATTTCCCTACATCAAAAATTCATTTTGGGGGCAAATGAAACCTATAAGTAAAATGTTCAAAAGCAGTCCGAGGAGAACAGTGGAAATAGTTTCTGTCTCCTACATTCTATCGCCCTGTTATTGAAAGTGCAGATAAACACTTAAAAACAGGAATGCAGGGTAACAGATTTGAAGAAACATTTAAACATATAAATACATATAAACAACCTAATTCTCTTCAGTTTAAGATGCTAGGCTTACTAGAAACTTTTCTGCTCTTATGACCTTCAGTCAGATCTAGTTTTAGGCTTCAACCAAAACTCTTAAATAAATGTTCTTACTGCTTGCAGTGATATAGATTTAAACATGAAAAACTCTACTTGACAATATGGGAACCTCAGAGGGTGACCTGACTGCTTCTGAAACAGGACTCAATGACTTACATCATTATCTCAACACAAAGTTCACCAGAACTCTACCCCCTTACTCATCTTCATCACCCTCCCACAGACTCTTTCAAGTAGATCCCTGTCCCTCCTGAACTGGGGAGCCAAAAACTAAAGGCAATATTTCAAGTGAGGTCTCACCAGGGCAGAGTAGAGGGGGAGGAGAATCTCCCTTAATCTGCTGGCCACACTCCTCTTAATGCAGCCCAGGATCCCATTGGCTTTCTTGGCCACAAGGGCACATTGCTGTCTCATGGGTAGATTCTTATCCACCAGGACTACAAATGCTGATAATATCTGACCAGAAAATAGCAGGCAACAGAATGGAGAAAGTTCTCCTTATTATTCCATAAATCTACATTGTTACTTTTGAATCATTATTCAAACTGGTCCCTACCAGGCACATAGAATTCAGAGAAAATATGCACAAATAAGAAGCAAAAATATACTGACAAATTGTTGCAACAGTGTCACCCGGGGTTCCTCTAAACACGGAAAGTAATAAAAAGTGTAAGATGATGGAAGCAGATCATAGAACATTTTTCAGAGGGAAAGCAAACAATAAACGCAAGGCCTAACCTGGGCAGTATGCTGCCTTCGTAGAGGAAATGTAAGAAAAGGCAAGTGCCCTAAAGCACAAGACTAACTTTTCTTTGGCAAGTCCTAGATGTAGCACAGTCATGACAGAAAAGCTACTGCATGGAAAGCAAGGTAAGACACACCACATCACCATTTCACTTGTGAAATCATAGAATCATAGAATGGTTTAGGTTGGAAGAGACCTCAAAGATCATCCAGTTCCAACCCCCTGCCATAGGCAGGGACACCTCCCACTAGATCAGGTCGCTCAAGACCTCATCCAGCCTGGCCTTGAACACATCCAGGGAGGGAGCAGACACAACCTCCCTGGGCAACCTGTGCCAGTGGCTCACCACCCTTACTGTGAAGAACTTCCTCCTAACATCCCATTCATATCTCCCCTCTGCCAATTTGAACCCATTCCCCCTTGTCCTGTCATTACAAGACCTTGTGAACAGCCCCTCCCCAGCTCTCCTGTAGGTCCCCTTCATATACTGGAAGGCCACTACNAGTTCCATGTCCTTCCTGTGCTGGGGGCTCCAGAACTGCACACAGTACTCCAGGTGGGGTCTGACAAGAGCAGAGTAAAGGGGGAGAATCCCCTCCCTTGCCCTGCTGGCCACACTACTCTTAATGCAGCCCAGCACACAGTTGCTGTCTGAGCTGTGTGTGCACACTGCAGGCTCATGTTGAGCTTCTCATCCACCCAGACCCCCAGGTCCTTTTCCTCAGAGCTGCTCTCCAGCCACTCACCACCCAGCCTGTATTTGTGCTTGGGATTGCATCGACCCAGGTGCAGGACCTTACACTTGGCCTTGTTAAATTTCATGAGGTTGGCCTGGCCCCACCTCTCCAGCCTGTCCAGGTCCCTCTGGATGGATCCCTGCCCTCTAGAAAGTCGACTGTACCACACAGTCACTGTACTTACACAAAAGAACAGAAAAAGCTAGATAAAGTCTGATGAGAAAACAATGAGAACTGTATCTGAATCTCCTTTGCTCCTAATATTATCTCCTTCTGAATGATATACTGCATCCTGAGAGTAAGGACATTCCAAAACATCCTATGGGTAGCATATTAATGTTGCAGTGTGTCATTTTGAAACCTGCTGTACAGACTTGCTAAAACACTGCTCAGTGTACATAAGATGCTGGTTAGTGTTCCCTGGCATGCCACAGTGAGAATCTTTTTAGTGGGCATATTTACTCATGCAAGCAAAAGAATCACAGAATGTTAGAAGTTGGAAGGGACTTCCAGAGATCATTGAGTCTAACCACCCTGCCAAAGCAGGATCACCTAGGACAGGCCACACAGGAACATATTCAGGTGGGTTTTTTAAATCTCCAGAGAAGGAGACTCCACAACCTCTCTGGGAAGCTTCTTCCCGTGCTCTAACACCCTGACTGCAATGAAGGTTCTCCTCATGTTGAGGCAGAATCTCCTGTGTTCTGACTTGTACCTGCTATTCATTGTCCCGTCACTAGGCAAAATCAAAAAGAGACTACTACCTTCATCTTGACATCTCAGATATTTATAGATGCTGATAATAGTTTCATAACAGCTGTTCCAAAATTACTCCACAACCAATACTATGGGAGAAATAAGCTGGACACGCTGTCAGAACACTGAGAAACAAGACTCCAAACCCATCATTAAAAAGCACAGAGTAAAGAGGATAGAGTCTGTGTAAACAGGAAATAAAGGAAATCTTGCATTTCACCCTGACCACAATGTTTAATTACCATGGATAAGAGGAATTAAACAATTTCTTTCACGCTACCTACATCCATAATGAAGTGGTCATTATATTCTGCACACTGTCATGTTGACCTAAATTCAATCCATGTTCCTGCTGTTTTGTGACATCATTATTTCCTCAATATGTCAGTAACTAAGCCAGGAGCTGTGACAGACTCGCATGGCAGGAACTGCAGAATTTTCAGGTAGATATCTCATTTTGATTTATGGCAGATCAACTATACAAAGACTATGTCTTTGGTCAAGAGTTCAGTCCATAAATCCTAGTGACCTTATGTTTTCTTCTATATTGTTCTATCAAGAACTCACAGTTAGTGGCTCAACTAAGACACAATCAATATAAAGAGCTCCTTAGTTACAGAAGTATCCCTTCTTATTTTCAGTTTCTCCAGCTGACCCTATTGCCAAGGTCTGCAAAACAGCTGCTGCCCAAGAATTAAAGAATGACTGAACCTACCTTATCCAAATAGGCAGGCTATTACAGATCTCCTAGCTCTTATGAAATCAAACTTATTAAATCAATTTTAGTAATTGTATGGCTGGCGATAGTACCAACCACTGACAGTTTTTCAGTGAAAGTTACTGAGCTGTATGTACAAACCAACAAGGGAAGTCTTCACTATGGTTCAGGATAGCTTCAGTACAGCTCTTCCACAGGATACGTAGAGAAGTTGAGAGATCTTTTAATACCTGCGGATATTAAACCTAATATGAACCTAATACCTGGTCATCTGATCCAGACATGTTAATCTGGTGCAGCAAAGAAGCAGCTGGAAGATTTAAAAGCTGGTAACTAGCAATTAAATCTCCTGACAATAAGTAACTTAGGAATAACTTGACAGTAAGATTTTTGTTGGGTTTTTTTTTGTTTTAAAAAGGAATAATTAAGACATTTCCTTCACATAAATATTTTGTAAAGCAATATCTAACATATCAAAACATTTCATTATTATCACCTTTAAAATTTTTAGGAAGCCTTTTTTAAAACACTGAAGTAAATTTAAAACAATTACTTAAAACTTTGCTTTGAGTTTTCAAAGAATATTTTTTTCTCCATCATCAAAATGTTCCAGATAGAATTCTTATCCTGTCACTTTTCTTCAAAACTGATATACTTTCCAGTTTCAATAAAACCAGTATATCTGGAGGGGAGAAAAAGAAACAAACAAAACAACAGCAACCCACACACTGATTTAATACCATCTTCATTCCTTATCCAAACAGCTTTCAAGATACTTTCCCTCCTCTTTGTATTTTTTGACCATGATTGTGCAGTAAGCTCTTGTGGTTAGACAGAGTGCTAGAGACCCATCTGTAGTCTGAAAAGCCTTCAGGTGTGCTAGACAGCTCTTCCATGACTTTCATGAATACAGGGATTTCTCCACTCCAGGCAGTTCCCAACCCTTCCTTATTCAGTCTCAAGACTACTCAACCAGAACAGCAAAAACAGGCTCTGGCAGTACACAGTACTAACAGCAATTATAGCATGTGATAATTGAGTCATTACGATCAGGCTGCAACTACTACAAGAAAGGAAAATTCTTATAATAGCTTAGATGGTAACTGTTTGCATATTTTCTTTAATTTGGTCTGGATCAGTTATGAAAATGGCAGAGCACTGCTTAATGGTCTGCCTAGGACACAGCTGGATGCAATGCCTTCTAGCTGAGGAAGGTCTACAACACCAAACAGATCCATTCAGGTACCCACTCACACCTATGCAATGTTGTAGAAACAAAAGGTTTATGTAATCATGATCTAAACAGTCACAAAACTGTGACCACTTCCCAGTATTGAAGTGCAGAATTGCATGCTGCATTGCATGGTAGTAATGGTGGCAGGACAAACACTTTTTGGCTCATCTGGTAAATCCTCTTCAGCCTGAACTCTAAATTTAACTACAATGAACTGCCAGCAGCAATTTTAAGCAATTAGAAGCTATGGAAGAGGCAAAGGGTTTTCATCAGGCAACTACTGGATTCATCGCCAGGTATGACTTGCAAACATTTGCCACAAGTGTCTCCTTTCATTTATGACTAGACAGATAATTGCACATTTCAAACTTTTTGCATGTTCACAAGTGCCACCGCTGAGGGTGACTCTACCAACAAAACAAAGGCAAAAGGATCACAGAGACCAAAAAAATGAATACTATAACCTAAACCAACTGTCTAAATGGGACAATACAAACCAAACTAAACACAAGCCACGTGTTCACATGCCTTCTTTAATGGCAGCAAGGCCACCTTGGGCCATATATAGCAGTACAACTGCTCTGTTGCCTATAGCAGACTTCTGCACACAAAGTAACTCTCTACTCTCCCTGAAGCTGGGCTTGCTCCCAGCACTGTCTCCATGACTAATCAAAAGCCCAATTTCATCTCAAAAGACAAAGCAGGAGCTGTAACGGGAAATCCCATCATTCTGATTGGAACTCATGACTCTCAGCACAGAAGCAGTGCAACTTCACAGCAACTGACAGGGACAATAAGGAAACAGTAGTTCCAGTGTAGATATTTCTTAACCTTAGGAAGTAAAAGTGACAGTAAATATTGTAGAGGATCAAGATACCATGGAAAAAAGGCATATTAGAAATGTATTACAATAATCATAAGAACACAATTTTCCTCTCTTTTGGCACTTAAAGTGATAAAATATAACTTTAGTGTAGAAACAGAAAAAAATCTACAGAAGATATTAGGCAGACAAATATCTGTGATGCTTGCCCATGAGACTACCCTTAGACACCACGCCATTAACTTACAAAGAATTCCAGTAAGTTCTAGCTAGGAATCATGCTTGCTATCATTATATAGATCTATAGCTTCATACAGTGGAATATCTGAAAAGCTACCGTTCTAGTTGTCATGCTGATAGACAACAGAATTTAACAGCCCAGTAGATTAACTAATTAAATAATTAGGTAATTCTTGGTCACATCATTTTATCTTACACTTCCATCTGCTTTAAGCCAATTTTCTTATTCCCTTCAATTGCAAATCATTTCATTTACAAGTTACAAGCCTTCCTGTTCTGAGAAAACAATTACATTCCAGGAAGTAATAGTATCAGAAGGTTCTTAGCATTTGAGTTTACTGAGAAAAGAAAAAAGAAAAAAAGAAAAACTAGTACAACAGTGTTATCTTCCACTGACTTGAACTGACTTCTGCATGGTCTTTCAAATAAAGGTTTAAAAATCTATTGACCTGCCCATCAGGAAGAAATAACCTATTCTATGTGACCATATCTGAGCCACTATGAAGATATTTAGAAGTCCTCCATTCTTTTAAGGAGAAGTAGGGCTCTTATTGTCACAATTACCAGAACTGCTCTGTGGAGATTAATGTGTTTGTCTCTACAGCTACAACCTAAAACATTCTATGATGTTATCTGTGAGACAGAACATATAGCATACATGATGAATTACAGGCTGTTCCTTCTGCATTTTAGTTTATTCCTGTCTCTTCTGCATTTCAGAAGAAAGCAGAAGTTCATGCTTTCTTATTCACATGATGGTTCTTGTCTCTCCTCCAAAGTCTAAGGGGGAAAAGGACATTTGATTCCTTCCTCAAGATGGTCAAACAGTAGTCTAGCTATTCCCTGCAACTGAAAAGGTTCTTCAGCTAATATTCATAACTATGACCTGCAAGAGTGGCTCTAGGATGAAATTATAATGAGGAACTACCACTCCAGTGAGTTGTTCAAACCTTTCATTAAATTGTAATAAAGTCCTACAAGCCCTCCTTAGTCCTTTCTGCTGCTTGTCAGCATGACCAAACACATTCTATTATCTTCAGGATCATTTTTGCAAGATGCAGCCTAAGTTTAGAGCACTGGAACAGGAGTGCAATTATAAATCATACATCCTGAAGATGTGCTAACATTAACATAAAGGCTGCCAGTAGCTGGCAGTCACATAAAACTGGTTTATTCCAATTTTATTTTTCTCACTGAGTAGACCAGTACCTCAGCTAGCAGAAGGGATCTGTGGCATAAGAAATGCTAGAATTAGTGGACACCTGGATAAATAAAAATCTATTTGGAAAAGTCAACACAACTTCTGTAAAACAATATTTTGTCTTATAAACCACTTGGAGTTCTCTGAACAGTTCAGTCATGCTATGTGGGTAAATGTGACCCAGTTGACATAGTTCACTTGAATATTCAGAAATTTTCTGGCATAGACTTTTCACCCAAAGAAGCTAAGCAGCCATTACATAGTAAGGAAAGTTCTGGCACAGATAAATAACTGGTTAAGAGGTTGGGTGTAGGAGCAAATTTGAAGATGTAATAAGGCACGAAAGTCACCAGCAGAGTTCCATGGGGATCTTTGCTGCTATCCATGTTAATTACCACATCCAGAAAGTATCTGGAAAAGCAGTAGAGGAGTATAGAAAGTTTGCTGATGACAGAAAGCTACTCCAGATAGTAGATACCTTGAAGGCAAACCAAAGAACTGAAAATTAATCTTCTTACAAGACAACGTGACTAGGCAATAAAACAATAAATAAAATTCAACATAGATAAGTGTGATAGTGCCCTGAGTGCACTAAAAGTCCTTAATTGGCTTTCTGTTCTTGTTGGACATATGCTGTAGGCATATTTGTCTCTGGTCTTGTCTCTTGCCACTCCTGATCTGATTTCTTGGATGGATCCTGGACCTGGTACATTGCCTCACTGCATCTGTTAACCTAGCCCAGAAAATGGCAGCACTGCACATGGTCTGGGAGCAACCTGTTTGTGCTAGAGTTGCCCCAGCTCCCAGATCTTACTCCATTCTCAGCCACCCAGCTCCTGCTGCTCTTCACTTTGCTGACAGCCCAGGGCACAAGTGGGTATCTCAGTCTGGGCCACCATGAAGCCCTTGAGCCATGGGCAAACAAAGGTGGAGTTCCCAAGTTGGGATGGTGTAATGGTATGGGCGAGATCTATTCCAAAATTAATATAGTTTATTAATTTTGATATTTGGGAATCTCACTACAGACCATAATTTTTAATAATAATAGGTTCTTTGCACGGTCATGGAAAGTATTACATAGAGGGAGAACAGGGAATCCAGAACACTTAAGAAATAACTAGCAATAATATAACAAATATCAAACTATTTTGGAAAGAGAAGCTTGCGGCCAATATGCTGCTCACACTTGAGGGAGACCTGAGAAGCTCCTTTCTGGTCAAGGCAGAAGGCACAACAGAATTCAGATATAGAAAGGCTTTTGAATATTTGCTCACAAAATATTATCTCCTGACTCCTAGAGCTGAGTTATAGTTTCCAGACAGTACACAGACACTTGAAGGGAGCTCTGCCAATCTCTTGATAGCTGCTGAGGCTTCAATATCTTCCCAGGCTCTAACAGGGTGCTGGGAAAGAGGCAGATGATCTCTGACCTGTTCTTGGTTCCTCTTGGACTCCAGACTTGGCACAAAGGTTTGCAGAGGTGCAGGCAGGATGCCTTGCAGATGTGCAGAGAGCACAATGTCGGTGGCACTTCTTGCCACATTACCAGGAGAAGGCATTAAGTGCCTCACAAACTTGAGACACAGCAAGTCTCCAGGTAGTTAAAGCTTGTACATCAAAGCTATACTGGTCTGAAGCATGAAGCAGAGCAGAACATGTTGTCAAAGCACAGAAGACTGCTTGCTTAGCTCCATTTATACTCTTCGCCCAAGTATAATGGCTTCTTTGGTCACAGAGATTCACCAATCAGAATAGCACTTTGCCAAAAATAACCATATTAGATGAAATCAGGGCTTGCTTACCCTTATTTGGGCGAGACAGTAACAACTATATAAACACCTGTGAGTACCTGCTTATCACTTTTGGAGGGGACATAATGGCCCGAGTCTTTGTTTTCCTCCTGTCCTTGCTCCCCCCATCAGCAGGATGGGACAAACCAGGACATGTTTTAGGCCCATTGGCCTTTCACAACAGATGGTCATGACAAGCAAGGGAGTATCAAGTACCCTTTAAGCTAAGAAAGAGATGATGCAATGGGGAGCTCACAGAAGTCTACAAAAGTTATATGGGTTCTGAAAATTGCTGCAGTTATTAAATATTTCTGAATTTCTGGAAGACTTATTTTTCCTACCACTAGCTACGTGTTTGGAGGGTAAGAAAAACAATCTTAACTCTAAAGGAAATCCTTTTTCAAATACGATGTGAGGGATTACAATCCTTGTTCTTTTTGAGGATGTTGGCACCAAAGGCATTAAGGAAGCAGGGGGATGCTTGGCACTGCATGCCAGTTACAGTCTTTCATCTAGCAAATCTACACATCAAAGGTATCCTATCCTTAACTAAGTATATTTATTTATTTACTTATTTTATTTATTGGTGAAGTAGGCATCTTTCCATAAAATTCAGGGCACCCTGCCATTGCTTCAGATTCACAGAAATATTTCATGCATTTCAGAGATGTCCACTTCCTATCAAAATGCTTCCATCATTCAAACCTCAGTCTACACAGGACATACTCATCCTGACTCCAATATTCCCCAAGTGCTCATCCAGAAACTAACACTGCAGAAGATGAAGCCTTAACATCTCTTTTCTAGGTAAGTATTTGCTTGTCTCTCTTTTGCTAAGTGTAACATTGAATCCTCTCTTCCAAATGTAAAGTGTTTTGTTTTATTTTTTCAGCAGAATTACACAAATCAATCATCAACAAATTAAGGCTTGCAGTTCCTTAAAACAATAGCAAAACAAACCAAACAAACAAAACCACAAAAAAAACCCCAACCTTCATGTACAGTATTTTCCTGGAAAGAATACTGAAAAAGATGGAGAAAATACACATTTCAAATATGCAATCTATGGAGAGAAAAACAATTAGAAAGGGAAAAAAAGTAGTAATAGCTTTTAGGAAATACTACAGCAGAATACCTCTCTGTTCTTTTCTTAGCTTTTCCTTAGGAAAGACTATGTTTTGGAGCTACACAGGTTGTACAGAACCAGGTTGTTCTTGTTCTAACTGACTGGTCACACACAAGTCATGATAAATAAATTAAAAGTAATGTTCTTCTACTCTCAAGCAAATCACTTCACTATAGATTATCTTGATTACTCCATTCACTGTCAATCACAGCTTCCTTAAACATTCTCAAAAATACAGTGGAGAACATCCTAAGTGATAATAAATGAAACAATAAAAAATGTTAACAACATTTTGTTACCAAAATTTTTCTTCCTTGCATATGGCTTAAATTAAAATTCTAACAGTAATGATATCTTTATCTGCATTCACACATACCCCCTCCCCTCCAACATTACGAATGTCTTGCAGAAACATAAAGACATCATTAGGATTGCACAATCAACGACTACTGAAGTTAGGAAATACCAGAGTTAACCTTCCTTTGGCCTTTGTGCACAGATAATTGAAATCTTCAATTACATAATCACACACTACATTTTTGCAGAACCTTATTCAGTGCACAGGAAGGACAAATCCCATTAAATAAGCAGCTTCTCAGTATCCTGCTTCATGTCCGTTCTTCAATGTGTGACCCTCAGACTTGCAGCAATTTCAGTCCTCTCTCGATGCAGAATCACTGATTTCCTTATGACCTGCCCTCTTCTGTGGTGTTCATTAGTGTAATACTTGAACGTTTTTCCAACAGTTATAAATTTAAAACTTACAATACAACTACGAGGGGAGAAGTATTATTAAATTAATTTTACAGAAAGGTAGTTGGGGAATACCAAGATTGGAAGAATCCTCTAACTTTAAGTATTTAATTTCAAACACACAAGACCTGACTTAATTATTTGCATCATTATACAGAGGTTAATATACTCAAACACAGTTCTTATTCACTTCATTTGCAATTATAGATGCAAATTACTCTATAGCTTTAAATTAGGCATAGAAAATGAGAGAAATTAAAAGACATCCATGAAATTAATTTGCTCAGTCATCCCTAGCAGACAAGAGTCATAACCAGCATTGACTTTTCTAGCACAGCTTTTCATCAAAGTAACCATGAGATCTTCTTGAAGTCAATGCCTTGTTTAGTGCACAGTCTACTTCTGGCTACATATTAAGCAAAGATCTTAAAAAAGGTGTTTGCTTTCAGCCTTTTAGCACATCTGCTTTGAACAAAGCTGGAGCCCAACAACAAAAACAGGTCACTGCATCATCACAATGGACGTGAAATGGGAAATTCCACAGGTAATCTGGGTTCTTCAATATTGTTATTTCCAGATTAGCAAATCATCAGCTTTCCAGCCTTAATGCTTCCTTTATACTGTTTTCTTCCTGAAGCTTTCTTCTGTTGCTTAAAATAAGTAAAACTTTGAAAACTGCCCTTTTCAAAACAAATCTACCCCACTAGGTGATGCATTTAACTTCACCACACAGGCCTCCAACACCTCAACTGAAGTAGCAAGGGTTGAATACCATTCTCTATTTCAGATCTCTAGCTGAACTCCAATCTTTTTCTTACCTCCACAAAAGATAGGGAATTATCAGAAAGCAAAAAAAAAAAAAAATTCATAGTCTCTGTTGGAATTGGCCAGAACCAAGGGTTGTGTCACTTTAAAGCAGCACAGACAAGCAAGAGAAATTTTATAGCACATGAAATTCCAGAAATATGTGTGCTGTGTCATAATTAGAAAAGTTTCAGGGAAATGGCAATATCCTTGTGTGATTAGGAGCCTGGATATTCATGCAAATCCTTCTCATTGCTGTTGACAAAAAGGTGCTCACAACAAAAAATGTTACTCATTCCAGTCTCATACAGATATATTTTTCCATGACCAAAGCAGTCCATCCTCAAGAACATAATTTATTTATAGCATGGACAAAGGCTCTGGGCTATTGGACTAGACTTAGAGATCTGTCAGTGCTCACAGGCAGCACAGGAGATCCACCTGCACAATACAAATATACACATTCAAGTGTTTCCATATGGATATTTGTCCTTAAGTTGTTCCAAGAAAGAGTCCAGCTCAGCATTTAAGTTGCTTCATAAACATGTAATGTTTTCTAGATATTTTTATATCAGTCATTTTAATCACATCTTTTTTTTTTTTTTTTTAAGTAATGGCAAAGAACAATTCAAGCAATATTTGTGGCAGCAGAGAAGGACAGGGTAATGACCGATTCCACAGTCAAACAATACAGTGAGAGATGAAGATGTTAACCAGTATTAGTGCACTAATGGCACTGAATATCTGCTTGCATTTCAGGCACCTGGTTCTTGAATGTATAGGTAACCTTGGCATACAAAGTCTATGTGCATAGCATTTGATTATGATTATATTTGTTAGTATTTGTATACATACTTCTAAAATTTTTGCTCCCATACTGTACATTTTATGAGGAATGACATAAAAAGATGAACAGAGATTGTTCACCAGAACTACTGTGAGGATCAATGTTTAAAAAAAAACAAACCAAACAAAAACCATGAAGGCAATTAAATTATGACAAACTACAAAGAACAAATTGCAAGTACCACAGAAAAACTTCTTGGCAAGAAAAAAGAAGTTTCATTTAATTTTCACTAACCGCTATTAAGTAATATTTGCCTGTGACTCATAATGATCATGGATTTTTTTTTCCCCTAGATTCTAGTTTGAAACTTTTTTGCTTGCTTTTAAAACATGCAGGATTATTTTCCACTCTGTTGTCATTGTATCACTCCTTATAATGAGTTCTGAAAGGCAAGCTAATACAAATCTAATGTGAAATACCATAAGTTGCTAAACCCAGACTTTTTACTTTTCTCTTTTTTTTTTTTTTGTACTTTGGCTTAATTCCTACTAATAGATGTTTCTTCACATTTTCACACAGTTCAAGTGAATAAACACAGTAGCTGATTAAGAAGCATTGCAAACCTCACCCTAAAGACTAAAACTCTTCCAAGCTGAGCTGTCTTCTCACTGGAAAGGCATACAGTACAGTGAAACATGAGGAAAGCTCAAAAAAGTCTTTCATGTCACTGTAACAGAAAGCAATCCATTTAAAGAAGAAAAAGAGAGCTTTCTGCTGTGTGTTAGCATTAAAATTCAGGCAGAGCATGGATGGATGTGTAGACAGAAACAAGAGTGAACGTCTGGATTCTCATGATGTTTTAACTGGCTCTGCCAGCTACTCAACAATCTGAACAGGATACAGCAAACCTAGCCACAAAGAGGGCAATAGAGCAAAAATACTGTCTGCACCTCAGCTCAGCTTTTGTGAGTGCTGAGAATGCTCACTTCCCACTGGATCTCTAGGAATCTGAGGTGCTCCTAACTCCTGTAAATGGTGCCATGTTCTTCATAAAGCATTAACAGTGCTGGAAGAAAAAGTCTTTCAGTATTAGTCCTTCCAGGAGACTTTTTCCAGTGTGAGTTTTTTGCAGGAGCTCAAATCAATTCTTAAGCACCAAGTCAAGATTCACATGACAGGAGGATTACACAGACAAAAAGCAGAATACAAAACCCTCTTCCACTTCAAGCTCACTGGGTGAGATCAGAGTAATCTGCCGACAAAACCCACAAATTGCAACATATAATTGCTGCCAAGTGTACACAGTAACTCTTTCGTTCTTTATGCCTTTTCCCTTCTTGAGCACTGAACAGCAATGCTGTGGCACCATGCAAGGGAAATCTTTAGAAGATGTGAGGCAGAACTTCAGCTTCCTGTGACATAACATGGTTTGTCCATGACACCAACTTCCAAATAGTCTCTGTTTGGACTTCTGAGGAGGGACCTTCCAATACTCAAATGTATCTCGGCTGTTATTCAAGGAAGCAGTAAGACTTGCACTGATTTGGTAGGACCAAATAAAATACAAGTTATACAATACAGTTAAAATGGTGGAACCACTACATTATATACAGCTGAATGTTTACAGAAGAGCTTCCTTATGTCTTACTACAAAAGCTGTGCAAAACTGCTTTAAGGTTAAAGCAGATCTGTCTCAATTTCACCATTCTTAAGTGTAAAACAAAAGCAAATGGCATGCCTGCTATGAATTTATTTTATTAACTTTTTTCAACTGTGCTATTAATAAGAGCTACTTAACTGTCATGGAAAAAAAAATCATTATTTAAGAACATTTATTTTTAGAAATAGGAAAATATGGTGAATTTTTGAAATTAACATTGTCATTTTCTCCTTCAAATTCAGAATATTTGTTAATCAGAAAACTGATTATGATGATAAAGCAAGACAAATGTTTTGACAACAATAGCTTTAGAAACTGGACTTTTTTCAGCTACATTTCTGGCATCTGATACATTCCATTGCACTGACATGATATTCAGAAAATATTTATATAGCCAAAGACACGAAAACAGGCTTTTTTTTCCCCCTAAGATCTTGAGTTCAGCTGATAATTATTTCATTAAACTGCCAATCACTCAATTCAAATATTCTGTAAACAACATGGAACAACTTCAGATACTTTCATTGAGGGAAGCAGTCAAAGGAGTCAGTTACTACTGGAAATGCTTAAAAGAGGATGCTACTACACCAACACTGCTAACCATGGGGTGAAAAAAACCACCCAAAACTCAAAGACAACCAACTAAGCCAATGTGTATTATTTGAGGGTAGCTTTTACGTTACTAATCTTTGGCAAAGGATTTAGAAGCCACTCATTTGGTATTACTTGCATGTGAAAAATAGGCACAGATTTTATTAGAGGGATAGAGTGTATATAGAGGGATGTTTGCCTTTTTAATCCTCAGTACTATCTTCTTATTGCCCTGTGCCACCAAAGAGAGAAATCCTTTATACCAATGCTCCTTCTACTGTTTCGTCTTTTCCTGAGACACTTCTGAGAAGGTGGAAGGGTTAAATGCAATTCATTCCTAGTGCAGGGAAAGAAATTATTAGCAGAAAAGTAACTTCCTATGCACACAGATAGTGAGAGGGAAGCCCTAACTGTTAGTATTGTTGCTATACAATGTCTTTGTCAGAAGCATACCCCACTCAAAATAAGATCAAACATCATGGCAATGTACTGCCAAAAACTCACAGGTCAAATTAAAAAGCCAACATTTTATAAACTATTTACATAACAAACTGTAACCACAGCAGCTGGTACACCCAGTGCATTTGATGTGCCAGGCCTACACATGGAAGGGAGGGGGTTCATTGTTATTATAGTTGCACTTCCTTTAAATATTTTCATCAGTCAAATAATATTTTGTTTTCTAGACACCCCACAACTTCAAATTCATTGCATGAATGATGCCTTTGTTCAACACCAGCATTCTACCCTTGCATTTCCATATGCATATTATAAATATGATTTCTTTAAATAACAATTCTCTAAGCCAAAGTTAAAATCCAAGACCAGTTGAACAAAATTTGGCCTATTTGTTATTCAAAATACTGGACAGTTGGACAACCATGCCACCACAAAATCTCTTATTTTAGATTTCAGTACGAGACACAATGTTGGTGTTCCTTGTGCATGACTCAACAGGCAAGGCAAATTCTGCATTCCCCTTAGACTTCAAGTTTCTGTAAAGTGCAGTATGATGTATTACTAACATAATTTGAAATTAGAAGAAATTAGAAAACCCAAAAAGTAAAAGTACTTAAAATTTAAACCCACTTACAGGCCCTTCCTGTAAGTTCATGAAAAAGAGGAGAAAAAACCTCCAACAACATCCATCAAACAACATGAACCAAAAACCACACACACTTCCCCTCACTTCTCACACCACAAGCAGAAAATCACCAAGGACTAGGGCTTGTACAAATGCCTCTGTGATAACTTCAAACATGAGGCCTTTTTCTCCACCTAAAACCCAAGTTCGGATTAAAAGATGACTTCAGCTTCATAGTATGGACTTGTCACTGCATAACTCTTAATGAGAAGAGCTGTGAGAAGCCAGAGCATGCATCTGAACAAAACAAACTCTGTTCAAGATAGGGAGTTGAAGTTTTCTGTGTGACACCCATTAAGAAGCATATTCATGAGGGAAAAAGCTGGAATTGGAAAACTCTGATGGCATTGTATCCTTTCAGAAATTAGGTCAGTTGTGTGACAATCTTTTCATGGATCTACCCTATGTTCTGGAAGATCTGTAGTCTTGCAGATACTTGCAGATTCCTGAGCAAAGCAGTTGTTTTACAATATACTGGAAGACAAATTAACTACTCTGAGGATATCCAGAGAAGTGATTTCAAGAGCGAGAACTTTCTGTAACCCTTTAAAAGAGCAAAATGTTTTCCAACACACGCCTTCAGCCTACAAAAACTTTAAAATAAACACTTTATTGGAAAACACACCATGCTGACACTTCCACAGAATATTGAGTATCTTACATCTTAATTGATATAGCTGTAGAGTATTAAACATCTGAGGTACCACCAGTGTCCTCTCTTGTCAGAACTGTTTGTTGCACCAGAATTTGGACAAACCAGTAAATAATGTTCTGAAATTACCAAAGGGGAAATGTTTAGGAGCTGACATACTGGGGACAATTAGTAAAATTGTTTCCAACTAAGAAATTTTAAATGGTCACCATATAGCTAATGGTTCTGTGTCCCAGACAGCACGAAAGAAATAACAACATGAAAGATGAAGAAAAAAGAGTGAAGTTCATTGTGGTACTAAAAAATATGATGGGAATTTGGTTTAGAGTGGAAAGTGGCTTTCAAGACCAATAAAATGAATTACTGTGAATGATACCTTGAGTCCAGACTATATAAACAAAATTCTAACTATGAATTATGCACTTAATTTTCCTGTACTGCAGAAAGAGTTTGAGCTTAGTCTGTCATTTACAGGAACTGAGCAGATCAGAGAGCACTGAATCCAGACAAAACAAGAAGTGTTTCTGAGAGCCTTGCCTTCTCTTGATACGAGGCCATATATAATCGTATTTAGGGCAGAAAAAAGTAGTTGTAGTTCAGTGTGTTACATTAATGGATGTACTTCTCTCAACTAACACCCTTATTACAGTAATATTTTGGTCAACTGTAGAAAATGGTTACAGCCTATAGCTGAAATATTTTCTTTTCCCTTAATGGGAGAGGTATTTTTCTCTTCCACGATGTGAAGAAGAAATTCTGAAAGAGTACAGATGAATTACATTTTTTATACAAAATATTACCAAAGTATGTAAACGGTGCACCTTCTTATGTCTTAATACCTTACTAAATTGTAGCTGAAACTCCTTCACTTAATTTTTTCAAGTTTTTGTAAAATAAAGCTCATCTATTTTTTTTTCAGTTAAGTATTGTTCATATATGAGTTAAGTATATCTGTCTCAGACATCTCTGTGCTGTGGTTGCAAGAAAAACTCAAATTTTAACATTTCAATTATCAGACAGTGATTACCAAGGCCTTGATCTAGTATACATTACCTGTTACACCTTATGCAAATCACTTAAGCAATCCTATTAAGTAATCCAATATTCTAGAAAAACAATCATTGGCATAGCAATATTCATTCAAAATATGCAAGATCAACCCTTCTTATTAATTGACAAGTGATAACTTTACAGTAGCAATCACTCACTTCTAAAAGGTCCACTAGTACATGGAATCACTCATAGTAATTACTCTGCAGTAATTGTAACACATACTAAAATGCATGTCACGTGATTGTTAGAATTATATATCATTAATTTTATCTGGAAAGCTGTTCTAGTCCTAGTTAAAACATCTGCTGCAAGATTTCTCACATTACTAATGCACAAGAGAAAAAAGTAGTGACACTCAATGACTTCAGTCTTTGAGTAAGACAGAAACTCATTTTGTGCTAAGATGTTCATTTGCTCTACTGAAAGCAATTGACAAATACCATAAAGAATTAATTTCTTTACAAAAGAATCTCTATTAGAGGTAGTCTTTTGTAAAGTGCAGTCCAGATGGCCACAAGTTATTTCAGGGGGCTACTGCTGAATATAACACTGAGCTAGATAGTTTCCATGTCCATTGCCACAGACAAGACTGACAAACTTCAAATTCTCATGTGGCTATAGTTTTATTTTTTAACAGAGAACAGAAACAATATGGCCAAAATATATATTAAACACATTTGAAAATCTGCAGTTCACAAAGACAGGACCTTCAGTGAAAGGTATACTCTTTAGAGAAAGGTACATTCTTTAGCCTGTCTTCCAATGAAGGAGTGCAAAGCCCCTGTAAGGTGAGTTCCTAAGCAGCTTTTCATTTCTGTGCTGTTTCATGATAATTCACTTGTTTGGCTACAGGTGCACATCAGAGGAAAGAGGGGAAAAAAACCAACATTGTGCTTTTAAAGCAATATTGTTATGGTTAATGCAATGAGGTCCAAACACTTTAGGGAAAAGAATTATCAGCACTATCAAAAAATTATAGCTAAAAGAGTAAACAGAGGTAATGAGAGGCAGCTTCCTGTGAAATTCATTCCAACAGTGATTTACTTTTATGTTAAAGAACTGTCAACTAAGGGAAATACAACAAAGCCAACTAGTAACTTTTTCCTCTGCAAGATTTAAACAAACAGACATTCTAAACACATGCCTCAAGCCAGTAGAAATTTAGTTATTAAATAGAACATAAAGGCTTGCTTTTGATTTGTTTTGCTTACGGACATTAAACTATAAAAGAATGTCAGAGAAAGGGGGAAGAATATTAATACTTTGGAGCTATTCATTAAATATCCAAATCCCTTCTGTCTAATCTTTTAATTACACATGATATATGTGTGCCTGTGTAAGGAAAAGACTGACAGATTGAATATTTTTTAAAACTTTTTTTTTCCTGATTTTTTTTCCCCCATAACTTCAGAAAGATTATTTTCCATGCCTTAGTCAGGAATAGCCCTTTTTGTTCAGTGTTCTCAGCAATATATGCCCACTCATTCCTTCTCTGAGGACACCACAGGAGATGTTTCAAAAAGCATCAGTAATAATGTTATAAAATCATCCCCCACCTCCTGCCAAATGCAATGTTTGTGCTGTCTGGTTTAATATCTTGGCACTTTGGTTCTTGCCATGCACATGGTAAGAGAAAGGAAGATAAGGAAACGTGCTGACAGCCACTTCATCATTTGCTTGGCAATCGCACTTTTGGTCTTCATCTAGAGCTGGCAATTTCAGATCTCTGGTGAGAAAACACACTTCCTGACTTGGGACATACCAGATGAAACCCAATCCATTTTCACAGATGGCAATGAACTCTTGCTGCTAGCACTGGTGGCATGAGAAATATTTTCCACCATACCCTGTTCCATCTCTTATTAGGCTCCTGAGACTGCAGAGTCACTGTTAAACCCTCCCATAGTCACACAGGCCCAATTAAGGAACATGATGGACAGAGATGATTCTATATTGGAGACCACTATCAGCCATGTGGGTGAAGGACCTTTCGGTTTTATTCTTTCTTCTCACTTTTTTTTGATGAATTAAAAACAGCACAAATTTTTGCTCTGAATTGCCACTTTAAAAAGGGAAATTAAAATGTCAGTGCTGTAATAAAATTTAAATTTACTGTTTTGTTAAGTCCTGAGGATAGATTAAAGCCCTTTGATGACATGGACGTAACTACAGACACCAACCCCTTTACTGATGGATGAACAAAAAGACAAATGCTTGCTCTAGCATTCGCTACAGACAAATTAAATCTGTTATATGGGGCATAATGCAGAAATAAGGTAATAAGATTTGTAGATGCATTCATGGTTTTATTAAAATAAATATTTTTCGCATCCTGAGTAGAACTAAATACGGTTGAATGGCAGTCAAAATGTGTAACAGCTATTGGCTCTTATATAATTATGTACCTATTGATGACAGAAGAAGGTAAAAACTCTAATGAGGATGTTGCAATCTCTTAAAAATTTGCAAGTCTTCAAAGCCCTGAAAGTCCAGTGCCAACAAGACACTTGGAAACCAGATTGGAAAGTAATTAAGCAAACCAAAATCTGCTTTTAATATTACAAAAAAAAAAAGTTCACTTGTGCTCCTGGGCTACCACAGAAGACAGAGTGAAATCCAAGAGATAGTACAGTACTGAGACATTAGACATTTTGCTATGACAGCAGAAAAGCCAAAAAAGCAAGGTGAAACTAAACTGAACACTTTTTGTGAGGTTATCTGAAGCAAACAATTTTTACACTGACCTGCTGTTTCCTTATGTCAGATAAAAATGAAGCCGTTGCAATCGGACAAACACCAACATAATTTTGCAGGCACAGAAAACGCACAGTCATATTCTGAGAAGTGTAATTTCTAATATATCTCCTCATTTCCCAGATTTTGAACCAAACCAGTTCTTCTGTAATCTTTGCCCAGTAGAATCTATATAAATTAGGGCAATTTGGGAATCATCTAATGTCTTTCTCAGTCCTAAAGAAAGAGAACTACAGATGTTAAGCATTTCTGGCAAATATTACTGTACATTCCCAAAGACTGGGATTCCTCACTCTTCCCTGGCTATGTATTCCACTGCTATCTATACCTTTCAATGAGATGTCCTCACCTCATTTATCTTGCTGTAATTGAAGCCCATTCTTTTTCATCTGCCTAAAAATATCAGTCTACCCCTCCCACTGAAGCTATCTCTTTAGATATTCTTAGTTCCTATACATTGCCTCTTCTGACTACTCTAAACTCAAAAATCTTAACTTCCTTCTATCTGCCATGATTAGTTACGTTTTCCAGAATTCTGTTCACTCTTTTTGTGCTGTTCTGGCCTCTCTTAAACCAATGAAATGTACATACAAACAAAAAGTTAGGCATGTCTGAATCTCAGATTAAAAAAAAAAAATATTTAATTAGTTCTGTTTAAAACTCCATCATTCTAACATCTCAACTTCTATACAGTTCATACACTGGAAGATAGACAAGCTGCTTACAAGGAAGGCAAGACATATGCTCATCATTACAGGCAGGGAAACTGAGGCACAGCTAAATGACTCACTCAAGGCTGTAAGTGATGTCTATCCCAGACAGGAATAGAAACCTGTCAAGTTGCTTACTGAGCTGCTCTATAACTTCACTCGATGTCACAACACATGACCTGAAGCCAGTACGCCCAGTTACAGCTGCTGAGATTTACACTAGAGCACATGCTGTATTATTTTTCTTTCTTTCTGTTTTGTCAGAGTCCATCCACTGATTCATTTGAGATATTCTGAGACTACACTTTACTGCTGCATCTGTTTGTCAGTGACCTTACTGGTCAATTTCTGGCTAAACATTCTTTTCTCAGACCATGATGCTCCTGTTCTAAGTTTTCTTCTGTGCAATTCTTCTCCTAAGCTTCATTTCTAAAAGCAGCCCAGATCCTTTAGTTCTTCTCAAATCAAATCCAAAGATTCTTACTTTTGTATTTTCTATCAAGTCACAGCATGGCTGACATCTTTATCCTTATGAACAGCCCCTTAAATTATCCATGAAATCTGTACCTGATGATCTTAATCCCTCAGTTGTATGCAGCCTCTTTTGGGCAAAGCTTAACAAGCCCAAAAAGCTTTCCAAGCTTAAAGCTCACTAGTGAAGCTGAATATCAGGTTTTATGATATTTCTATCATAAACTGACAGAGAGATTATGAATACTATATGATTCCACAGCCAAAGTGACCAATGAGTTTTAAGATCACAAAAATACACAGAAGCAGCAGTGTTTCCCACCATGTCTGCTGTGCTCTATTAAAAAGAAACAGAAGACTCCATTTTACAGCATAACCTATGGCTTTATATCAACATAAAAAGAAACATGAACCCTGTGTGTCGACAGGCAAGTACTGCCAAATGACAGGTTGCTGAAAAGGTAAATGTCTCATGTTCATTTCAATGAAGTGTTAAGAGCAGACTATTTATAGTCTCTTTCACTATTGAACAGCAAACATTTGCCTATTGAATGAACCTGGGTGTTTCCAGCGTATCTTACTTATGTACTCATTCAGAGAGGGAAATGTCTTCTCCATTTACTGAAAATATTAAAGCAAGTTAAAGAAAGAAAGAGAAAGCCCCCAGGGGCACATATTTGAGATGTAATAGACTCAGGTTCAGGTGTCTGTTCTGACTTCCATTCTACATATCTTCCATCATAACCGTCTGGTTATGAGTCTTCTACATGCTAAACCGGTGCTTTAGAAAAGAGTACAGACAGTAGCTACAGCAGAGGAGATCAAATTATCTAGAATGCTTTGGTTGCTTTTATCAGTCCAGTGGCTGTTGAATCAGTTAGCCAGGACCATACGATTTTGTCAAAATGTATCTTGGAGTTTGGCATGGGGCTTTAGACCTATCTGCTTGTTCTGTACCAGCACAGGTAGCCACAGTGTCCTCCGTAGTTGAATACACAAGTGAACTTGTAGTTGGTTTCTCTGTCCCCACAGCATACTGGTTAGGACCTTTTGGCTCATGGGACTTATTCTTGCTGTGTCATCTGCACTTTCAGTAACTGAACTTATATCAAAAGTCTTAATGTTATAATCACTAAATAACAGCCCACAGTAGCTGTATATTACAGCAGGTTTTGCTGATTTACTTTATGCTGAGAATGGCAGCTGCATGGCCCAGGATCACAGGGACAAAGGCTATCAGCCAGTGAAACCACAGGTGAGTTTGGTTGTAATGCATTTCTGGCTACACAACTTAATGGAAATGGAAAACATCTATCAAAGTGGCATGAAGTTGAACAGCTCCTGCATTATTTTTTCTCTAAATAAAATGTGCAGGATTAAAAAGAAAAAAAAATTAACTTCTGGAGAAAAAAATAGTATCAAAGCAACTAGACACTCTTTCTATATATAAACCATCATTTTTCCAATGGCAAGTCTGTAACAGCAGAACTACCCACTTGATATGGAATTAGCTGAGCACTACAAGCTGATCCAAAATTTTCATATGCTCCAGAATAAACTCCAGAGTTCTTTTTTTCCAGTATAGCAGCTGGAGCTCCTAAAATACTTTGCACTCTAGTGGTTAGGAAAATAGATTTAGTAAAGGCAATCTCTCCTTCATATGTTTAAAGAGTCCAAACAAATTATATTACTCTGTATTCAAGTGCCACTGTAAGATGGTAAATTTAAATTGCTTGCTCTTTACAGTTTATTATTATCTTTATGCACATATAGCTTGCTGAGGAACACTTCTATTATTTGAATCATATGAGTGATTTTACAGCTTTGAACTATAATGAAGGGTACACATAATCTATAGGCATAAACAATACTGTGAAAAAAAGAATGTGATTACTTGTAATATTCCAACAATCAGAAGAAATTCAAAAGAGAGGTAAGCATTAACAAGGTAAAAGCAAAAAAGAAGATAAAAATTAAATTAAAAAATTAAATTAAAAAATCAAACAAAAAATATTAATAGCCAAATTATGAAAAACAACAAAATAATCAGTAGCAGAGTATGATTTTAATAACCTATCAAATTACAACTAGCAATTATGTCACTTTCATCAAGATGTTCTATTGTAGACAATTCAGCCATAAAAATGCATAATCCTTAGTCACCAAGCATTGATTCCTAGATCACTTATTTAAGCAGCAAGATAATTTGCTGACTTACCTGCTTGCTGCATGCATGCAATATATGCAGTAAACAAGCAAAGACAGTGCTGCAGCTTCCATTTCCAGTGATAGCTCCACATTTCACTTACATGGAACATCCTGTAGAAAAAAAAAAAATTAAAAAAAGCTTTACAGCAAGGCAAAAAGAGGTAAAAAAAGTAAAGGTATATGTTTTTTTTTGAAGATTGTAAAGATTTAGTTTACCTATTTACAAATATGCTGTTTACATATATAATAAATGCATACTTTTTACTAACTATACAAAGATAGGATGGGAGAATCTGTGTTTGCCCTTAACCAGCCTTCCATATTTTTCAGTGCTAGTGTCTTGATAGCTACATTTCCTGCTGACAACTTTAATGAAAATCCTGAAACTTTCCTTGCCAAAATCTAAGGGTTCATCTGTGCTGACAGCAAGGCCTGGGACTTTTATATTATTTTATAAAACAAACAAATGCAATTATACAAAAAACCTCTTATCAGTTTATAGGTTAAGTTTCCTTTGCCTTGAAGCATTTAGAACATTTAACGGTTCAACCAAGATGTTTCCTTCATAGTGGGCAGAAGAGAAAGCAAGAAAGACCCAACAAATTTGGTCACTTTTAACTTGTGTATGCAAAATGAATGGTAATTAATTACATTCCTGTCTTATTTTATTCAACAAGTTAGCAGCAAGCCAAAGCAACAGGTAATGAAACACAACATGCGTTATTTTGACTGATTCCTTCCCTTCCTCTTGGCAATGATAACTGGCTTTTGTTCAGCAAGATACTATCTGCTTATACTGGGACATAATCTCTAACAGAATCCCCTAAATATTTCACGAGTTATTCCCAGTAACAGCATGTGAAGAAGAACCACAAATGAGTAGTCATGAAGAAACACCAATGAACAAAAATGCTTTCCAGGTTAGTACATATTAAACACAGAGAAGAAGAAAGATATTTGGAATGGCCACTGATATGATCTGTTGGGACAGAAACGTGAAAGCTAAGTTAGAGAGTACAGGGTTCATCATTGGCAGCAAGAAAAATTAATTTTGTTAAACCTCAGAAAACAGTCTTTCCTTTGCACCACAGGCATTTCTGTGAACCCGCCTCTGAAACCTGGGGAGGGCAAATCTAAATCCTTTCCAAATACCAGCTTCTGTTTCTTCCCATAGTGGAGTTCTGTAACGTAGACAAGCCAACCTTAATGCTGCAAGATAAACCATTGTAAAGGAACAACTAATGTTTCAGTTTTAAAAGTAGTAGTTCTTCAAACTACTCTTGAGGGCTAGATGCCAATGAGCCCACGTAAATGGTGCTTCCAACAGACTGCTACAGTCAGTTAGGTTTCCCTTCAGTGCAGTGTTACACAGCACAAGTCTCTGATTACAAAAAAAAAGTCCAGTTCTTTATGAGGAGCTGCATCAAATTACGAATTTGAAGCGGATTTCTTTTTCTCAGATATTGTAAAGTCAAACTTAACAAGTGTTGAAGACAAGCACAGAAAACACTGGGCCCTGAAACACAAGAATCTCTTTGATGAAGCCAGACACACAAAATAACCGGATTATCAAACAATAGAATTATTGTCCTTCAACTCCTAAAAATCCCTGTTAAAAATCTTAGACACTAAAATGATGAAGTTTGGGCACAGTCACTCTTCAATAATAAATCCACAATACCCTTAGTAACAATCTAAAAAATTACTCTGAACAGTAGTCCTTTTAAGACACCAAAACAATTCTATGCACATGCATACACTGACAGCATGTGTATATCATGACAGAGTGGTGAAGTGGAAATGCCAAAGATAACAGCATAAAATACCAGAGATACAGAATATTGGTGTGTCTTTACAGAAGAAAGGGTCTGCAGCTACTGCTGAGATACATGCCAGCCTGCTGCATGATCTACCACTGCAAACCTGTACCAGGGAGTGAATTACTGGGTTCTGTTTGTTGTTTTGCTCTGAGCAAACACAGTTAAACGTAACAGACTAGGAAACAGTTGCAAACAATTATGTATTAATTCAGAGGAAATCTATGCTGATTCGTGGTATTGATACATTTTTAACGTGCTACACAAATTATCCCTTTCAATGTCTCTGAACTCAGCTGAAGTTTTTGTTCATGGAATAGCTGGAGAACCCAAGTCACAACTTTTGAGATAACTCAAGAAAAAGTAACATGACAAGTTTGTGCTGCCTAGGTATGGAGTAAATCTACCCAGTCACATGGCTTTTAGTGCCTTTCTAAAGAACCTGAGATGCTGTGTTAGTCTGAAAGAGCTATTTAATTTGGCCAATTTCTGTTAAAGTTTACTTGCACTGCAGCAACACTTACAAGTCAGTATTCCACAGTGTTAGTTCAGTTTGTTTCCTCATCCTCACTCTTGTAAAAAGCACCAGTCATGAAAGGTTTCAAGAGCAGAGCATAAATAAGTGCAAACAACAAGGCAGAGAGGAGTAACTATAACAGGTTTTCTCCAGAGAAAAAAAGTAGGTAATTATACAACTGCAATAAAAAACTATATAAATTTCCACCAAAATTAATTCACATGGAAAAAATTGCAAGCCTGTCTCTTCCACTTACACTCTCTTCTGCTGAAGGATGAAACGATTTTCTTTACACCACATCACTCCAGTTGACAAGAAAGAAAGGTTTATCAAACTCAAACAAGAATGACCACAGAAGCAGCATGTTACCAAAACACTCCACTAATGCAGGAACCATGAGTCAGATCTGTTTCTTTTTCAGAGGATTTTCAAGTATCTATGTCACAGAGCATAACTTCTAGCTTAGTACCATAAGTGACTGAGGAGGTCAGCTCTCTACATGTTCTTGAGATCTTGCACAGACAAAAAGACAAACTAGAAACCTGACTGCTCATGGCTATGACATGTGTAACACTCCTGTTCACACGAGAAATTGTCAGGGATGGAAGTCAGATAAAAGATTGCCAACAAAAAGGCTCCCCCTGTAACAACTCACCCCTGATATTTTTATAATGTGACATCCTAATTGGCAGACAATTACAAAAACAAGCCAGAGCAACAACTAATACTTCTCAGATATTAACAACAATTGAACTTAGTCGCACATATTGTTCACCTGTCAAAGCAAACTACATTTATATTTATTTTAATTTTCTTGATTATTAGTGTATAAATGAACATCTGGAACTGACTCCAAACAGCATATGAATAATTAAACTCAAAAATTAGCAAACAGTTCTGGGCTACTTTATAGTTAACCAAGGGATTATATGGTCCCCTGTTACTACGGCACTGACTTGATGGCCCAAGAAACCCCTTTGGTCTTGTGTTCCTATACAATATTAAAAGGATGTGTTCTGTCATTTAATATTCATCAATGACACAGAGAACGGATGTAACAACAGCACTGTATTAAAACGCATTAAGAGTTGAAGTAAGCAAAGCAGTCCATAATGAGGATTCTCAGAACACATACAGGTTATTTTGGTCTTTAACTCTGAAGACATCAAAATTGCTGAACACTGTTTATATCAGGTTTTCTTCTCAATTCCATTTCCATTTAATTTAAAAAGCCCTGTTCTGTTCCCAGATAGTAAGACACTAGCAACTCAGAATAAATAATTTTATCTGGGGACTATCAGAACACCTACAGTAGGAGTACATCCATTACGGTTGGATAAGTCACACAATAAAACTCCTCTTTTAACATTTGGTTTCGGTGGTGGTGGTGTTTGGTTGTCATATGGGTGTGTGAGAGGTGAGTGGGTTAAAAAAAAAAAAAGAAAAGAAAAATTACAAAGCAACTTTCTGTGGAGTTTGACAGAACTACTAATTTTTCTGTGGACCTGCAGTATCCCACTTGCAGACACTGTGTGACACGGACAGCTATGCACTCTAGCTACGAATTCAATACAGTCCAGTCCACAGCTACTTTCATTTCTATAACATAGGAGACAATGACCTTATTCACAATTCATTCCAGAAGAGCAAAATAGACTTGTAATTTATCTAAACCATAAATGGATGGTAACTTGACATACTAGGAGTCTTGATACATCTAACTACTAAACCTTTGATTCTGTGTGCCATTAACAACCGAAGATATCATCACCTTTTATAGAGGATGCAGCTCTCTGCAAAAAAAATATACACAAAATGGGAATAATTCAAGACTATTTCACTTGCCTGGCCCTAAAACATGCACAACTTATTTGACTACTCCATCGTCCCTGTTCAAAGCCTCAACAAAGGTCCCTGGAGTATGATGTGAACTATGCCTCAGGCAGGCTGACATGACTTTCTTTGGTCTTTGACATGTCTAAAGCTATTAAGGAAAAATGTTGCTGACATTTTAAAATTAAAATGAAAGATAACATCAATTTCACAATTCTTTTTTCCCCCTCATATAGCTTGTAAACAAAAAGACTTTAAGCTTAATCACTTTCAGGTGGAACTACAAGTGAACGGTGACTAGAACTCAACAGTTTAGCTCCTGCAAGTTAATAGAGTTGAATTTAACTTTGAAACTCTTGCTTTAAACTTAAAAAGCACACGAATGTCTTGAAAAATTAACCACACAATGCCACTCAAAAGTTTCATTTTGTTAAGCATTACTTGTTCCTACTTAGTCTTCCAGTCAACCCTGAAAACACCCTCACAGTCATCATAAAAGATGAAAAACGCAAGACGTTGCTTTTTAATTTAAACAGTGCCAACTGTATTAGATGCATCTTAGCCCTTTGGCTTTCCTTTCAGAATTAAAACTGCCCAGTTGCAGAAAACTAATCTGCAAACTAGCACTGCAACGACAGGTCTTTAGGAACCCCCCTTCTCGTTTCTGCCTCAACTTACTTCACCGTGCATGCAGTCTTAGAAAACCCTACCCTTTTCTCCTTGGACCCATTCCGTTAAGACCAACCACAGCTCCCCTCCCTCCTCCAGCCGCGAACGCACCGGTGAAACGCCTAATTCCAAATTTTAGTACCTCGTTTTACCTTCGGTGAGAGGCTGTCAGGAAAGGCAAAACATATCGGGGAAGACACCCAGCGGCCACTGGAGTGGCCCGCCCAGGACCAGGAGGCGTACGAGCAGGAGGGAAGGAGGGCCCCGACACGACCCGCCTGCGGCACCCCCAACCGCCCCTGGCCCCCAGACGGCGACGCAGCCCCGCGGTGCCTCCTCTCTGACGAGCGGTGCGGGGAGGGAGGAGCGGCGGGGCTGGGAAGGCTTCGTGGAGCCCGCGCGGCCCTCCCTCTCCCTTCTCCCCCTGCTTGTTGCTGGCACTGCACCTGGAACGGCTGGAACGGTGCCTGTAGCGGACGAGACTCCTCGACGTGAGCGACCACAGCCCCGAGCCTAAAGCGCAGCTCTGGCGGGTGCCCGGTCACCAGTGCTCACAGCTAGTCGAGCCAGGAGCCTGCTACTTGCCCCCAAGCACCGGGAAGCTCACAACAGATCAGTCCAAAGAACTGGATTACTGTGCTGAGATGAGCAGCGGCAGCCTGGGACTCCGCAGGGCAGACGCCGGCGGGTCCAGAGCCCGGACGGGGCAGAGTTCTGCCCGTCCTGCCCTTTGAGTTCCCTACGTGAAACTCGTTTCCCCATTCCTTCAGCCCTACCTATGTGCACGACTCAAACCTGACATTACTCATCACCTAGTCTGGAGGAGGCGGTGTTGGGGGTAAAGCTCTACTTAAAAGGCCAGAACTTCTTGCCTCACTAATATCCCGTGGGGGTTATCCGCAACCATCGCTTCGGAGTCCGGAGAGACAACTTACATGGTGACATTACGGGGTGGCTCTCCTCCGGGTCTCAGCAACCAGCCTCCCCCGCTGCCGCTCGCTTTGCCTCTGGACCGCTCCCTCTCGGGCTCCTCGCGGAGGTCATCGTTGCTCGCCCACCTCTCTTCCACACCCGCCCCTGCACACGCC
>VWZI01022025.1:225722-240364 GCA_013396835.1 Psilopogon haemacephalus | reverse complement strand
AGTGCCCCCCCCGGAAGGGGCCACCAGCCGCCCCGCCCGCCGATCCCCGCGCACGCCGCGCCGGGGGCTCAGGTGGCGGCTCCGGCACGGCCCCACCCGCTGCGCCGCGTGGGGGGCAGGACGGGACCCGCTGAACCGCCGCCGCCACCGGGGGGCCTCGCGCTCTCTCCCGAGGACCGGCTCCGCGGGACGCGCGCGCGGCGCTGGGGAGAGGAGCGGGTTCGGAGCCACGCCGCCCGACACCGACACCCCTCTAAAGGGCGCTGCCGGGGAGGCGCCGCACGCAGCCCCCCGGCTCACTGGTTATGGGCTAGTCCTGGGGCTCAGAGGCCCCGGGCACACTTACATCCCCTAGGAGACTGTAGCCACAGGTCCAAAGCCACCCCCTAAGGACACCTCTGAGGAGATCAGGTGCTATAAGTGCTATCCTTGGTTTTCACAACCTCCAGGACATGCAGCACTTCACAGCATCCCAGTGGCCGCAGGTCCCTGGGGTGAACACAGCCTGCACACCCACTATGCCGTACACAGCAGAGGTGAGTGCACACAGGCCGACCCACATGATTCTGAGGAGCAAACCACCGAGATGCATCCCGGGGATGCTGACACAGACCTCAAGGCATTCACTCTGTACCGTTTTTCTGTGATGCACTACACCTGGGGTAGAAGATATATATAGGTGGAGGGGGTTCATCTCTTACCTATTGCATGAAGCATACAAGGCTGTACGCTGCTCACACATACAGTGCTGGTCCTCACCTCACTCCTGAGTAGCCTGTTCGGTGGATGGCAATTTTGCACCATTTCCTAATGATCCTGAGCTGCATCATTCAATTAAAATCTCTGTAACATGGCACTCCACTACAGTTAGTTAGGAAAACACTGGAGTGACAGAAAGGGAAGCACAGCAAACACAAGCTCACAAAAGAAGTCCAACATTTTCACAGTACTCCTTGGATCTGAGCTGATAGAATTAGGAAGGATGGGGGATGAGGAGTCTTGGCATAGTGAACCATTCAATGAAGTTATCAGCATGCAACAGCAGTTAAAAGCAAAGAGAGCTCCTACTTTAAAAAATAAAACATCACTATTTTTTTCATGAACTTTGTGCTGAACATTTACATTCTAGCCAATTTTTATCATCTGTCTTTAAAACCAATAAGCTGTAGGCTTGCTTTCATTGTAACTTCCTGGAACTGAACACAGGTGGAGGAACTGCTGGGGCCAATTGTCAGCCAAATCTGCATGGCCTATTGTCACTTGAAGGCACTATGAATGACTTTGTACACGGTTGGCCTTTGCTTTAAGAGCTCTCTGAGTAGGTACTGCACTGCATTCCACCCTGCTTCTAGGTCTGATGTCACACAGAGGATGAGGGAGGCACAACATGTGCCAGCTTTCCTCCAAGGGTTTTAGTCAAATACCCTGTTGTTTCTGGATCAATCTGCTTTATTTCTGGATTAAGTCTGTGCAGATAACTTTAAAGTGCATTTGCAGTGAGTCCAAGGTATCAATGCGTGTGAGACTTATTCTATTATGTAGTGTCAGTTTCTGCTCATACAATAATCCTAGAAGTTCTTGCTGCCTGGATTTGTTGTACAGATGCAGGCTGCATTTACCTCACATGCACAAGCAAAGATGGTGCATCTAGAATGCACTGGATTTGCTGCACATGTGCAGATCAGTTGATTAAGCTAAATACCACCAGATATATTGGATCTACTGTATACATGGTGTACACAGAAAGTCAAGACCATCTGGAAAAAGTCTGATGCAGAGATTAGTGACACACACGTGGTACATTATCTACTGGGTATAATGGAAACCAAGATCTTCGTTCCCAACTTGGAAGGCATTAGAGGTAACTACAGTTTGACACTGTTGCCCACAGCACTGTCACAGCTAAACTGAGGCAGTGTGGTCTGAATGTTTGAGTGGTGATGTGGATTGTGAACTAGTTGGAGGAAAGAAGTCAGAGACCTGTTGTCAATGGGACAGAGTCTAGTTGGAGGCCTGTGTCTAGTGGGGTCCCTCAGAGGTTGGTACTGGGATCAGTATTATTCAATATATTCATCAGCCACCTGGATGAAGGAACCAAGTGCACTATCAGCAAGTTTGCTGATGACACAAACTGGAAGGAGCGGATGACTGTGGTGCCATTCAATGAGACCTAGACAGGCTGGAGAGTTGGGCAGGGAGAAATTTAATGGAATACAACAACAAGGGCAAGTGAAGAGTCTTGCATCTTGGAAAGAACAACCCCATGTACCAGTATGGGTTGGGGACTGACCTTTTGGAAAGCAGCACAGAGGAGAGGACCTGGGGGATTCTGGTGGATGGAAGGATGACTACAAGTCAGCAATGTGCCTGTGTGACTAAGAAGGCCAGCGGTATCCTGGGGTGTATTAGAAGGGCTGTGGTTAGTAGGTCGAGCAAGGTTCTCCTCCCCATCTGCTCTGCCCTGGTGCGGCAACATTTGGAATGATGTTTCCAGTTCTGGGTGCCTCAGCTCTAAAAGGACAGAGAACTGCTTGAGAGAGTCCACTGCAGAGCTACAAAGATGGTGAAGGGAGTGGATCATCTCCCTTACGAGGAAAGGCTGAGGGAGCTGGACTTGGAGAAGATGCGACTGAGAAGTTACCTTGTTACTGTTTATAAATATAAATAAGTGTCAGAAGGATGGAACCAGACTCTGTGATGCACAATGATAGAACAAGGGGCAGCGGATGCAAGCTGGACCATAGGAGGTTCCACATGAACATAAGGAAAACCAAACACTGGAACAGGCTGCCCAGAGAGTTTGTGGAGTCTCCTTCCCTGGAGATATTCATAACCTGCCTGGCTGCCTTCCTATGTGGCCTACTCTAGGTGATCCTTCTCTGGCAAGAAGGATACACTAGATGGTCTTCATAGTCCTTTCCAATGCCTAATGTTCTGTGATTCTGTGAATTTCAGAACTTGGGAGTGATGCAAAACACAGGAAGAAAAGAAATTATGGGATTTTTCTTTTGTTAGGCTTTCACTGAGCTGTTTCTTGGTTAATTCTGTTGTGAATTTGCTGCCATATACTTGCTCAGTCATCAATCTTTTTTCTCCTTCACAACAGGAGCACTGCCACAATATGCTTAATCATCATGACATGTTAACCCATGTTAGCCATGGGGTGATACTGCAAGATTCAAGCCACTGGCAATGTACCACTTACATATAGTGAAACAAGGGAACGTTTGCTTTCAGAACCAATATGGACATAAATGATGTTAATGTCCTTTTAGTAATTCTTAGATAATTAATCTACCTCTACTGCCACAGCCGTGGAAGGCTGCCCTCTGATACATGTTGTGCTGCTTGCTTAGCAAGAGTGAAAGTTTTGTGTGTAGATTACAGTGCTTTTAAGGTCAAGGTCTCAAAAGTGAGAGGCTGCAGGCTACTCTACAACATCCATCTCAGGTAAACTTTGCAGGCTGTGTTTCAAACAGTATGAGCAGAAGTTAAAAAAAAAAAATTACCAAAATTTGGGAAGCATTGCTATGATCAAGCAGTGAAACACTAATTTAACAAACACACAAGTGAACAATACCAGCAGAAATGCCAGTGAACCTGTGCAGTTTTCCCCTACCATGTATATACTGTCAACATTGCTTTACACCAATTTTTATAATACTACAATGAGTGATGTCTGAATACTTGTATGTACAGGGGAGGCACATTCTATGAATATTCCAGAGTGTTTCATGAAAATTCCCAGGTGATCGATGGAATATTTTTTATTAAATTTATAAATCCCAATTGGTATGATTTTGTTCATACATTTTCTTTAGAGCTATGGAACTGCTGAGGATGGACGAGACCTTTGAGATTAACTCCTATTACTTGCCTAGAGCTTGCAATCCTACCACTACTGCTAAGCCACTACCACTAAACTACGTCCTTAAGCGCTTCATCCACATCTTCTAAATACCTGCAGCAATGTGCTCTTATGGCCAGGAGGGCCAATGCCATTCTGGGATGTATTAGAAGGGCTGTGGTTTGCAGGTCGAGAGAGGTTCTCCTGCACCTCTACTCTGGCCTGGTGAGGCTGCATCTGGAGTAGTGTGTCCAGTTCTGGGCCCCCCAGTTCAAGAAGGACATAGAACTGCTTGAGAGACTCCATCTCAGAGCAACAAAGATGATTAAAGGAATGGAACGTCTCTCTTATGAGGAGAGACTGAGGAAAATGTGGTTTTTTAGCTTGGAGAGGAGAAGACTGAAAAGTGACCACATCAGTGTTTATAACTATGTAAAGGGTGAGTGCGAAAAGGATGGAGCCAGGCTCTTCTTGATGATGGGTAATGACAGGACAAGGGGCAATGGGTGGAAGTTGAGGCATAGGAAGTTTCATTTAAACATGAGGAGGATTTCTTTCACTGTGAGGTTGACAAAACACTGGAACAAGTTGCCTAGGGGATTTGTGGAGACTCCTCTCTGGAGGTATTCAAGACCCGCCTGGGTGTGTTGCTGTGTGATCTGGTCTAGGTGATCCTGCTCTAGCAGAGGGGTTGGACTGGGTAGTTTTTTGAGGTCACTTTCAGCCCCTGGCATTCTGCGATTCTATGATTCTGTGATGGTGACTCCACTACTTCCCTGGGCAGTCTGTTCCAATGCTTGAAAATCCTTTCTGTGAAGAATCTTTTCCTCATATCCAGCCTGAACCTTCCTTGGCACAATCTGAGGCCATTAAACTTATGGTTAGGATTGTTTCTTTATGTTTTGTGCAACATTGCATGGATCTCTGAAAATATAATAATATTAAAGAATGTTTCATGAAATAATATATCTTATGTCTTGATACTTCATTTTGATGTTTGAGAAACATGTTTTTTCTTGGAACTTTTGTTTTTAAACTTTCCCCCATATTATATCAGTTACTTTTGTGAAAATTCATCTTTATTTTCGAAAGAAGTGAAATTCTGAAACTTTATTGCCTGTAACATTGCAAAAAAAAGATAATAATGCTCAGCAGTAGAAGGGAAACTTTAAAAGTTCAGTGAAGAATATTCAAAATCCTACTCTTTCTCAAAAAAATTTAAGAGGAAAAAAAATACTTTTTGCTCTACATCCATTCCTGGGTTTCTGCCTGATTATTCTCCTATCTCAGACAAAACATGATAGATATACCCATCTGAGTCTGAAAGTTCAAAGGTGAACTCCCAGGACCTGGTTATGAGGAGCAAAGTCTGGACAAAGTCTGGACATTGATCTAAAATGTGGAGTAGCAGTTGATGTGAGCATCTGCTCCCAATACTGGTAATTGAAAAATTGCTTCAGACTCTTGAGATGGAGCAGACAATTATTGTTTTATTATGCTTTTACGTGAAGTAATCTTTACAGTCCTGCAGCTCTTCCTTCTTGAGGGTCTTCTATTTCTCTGAAGACTACTTAATCTTCTCCCATATTCCATGGCAGCAGTCAGCCTTGTTCCCCCCTAGCTGGGTCTCAGCAGAAGCCACCTTTCACAGTCCAGACAACAATCTACCTGAACTTCCTGGCTTTTTTACTTTTCTACTGAGTCTGCCAGAGAGTCTCTAAAGAGCTTCTCTTTCCTTATTTTCCCTTATTTGAGAGATGATGAGCCTTACCTTTCTATTTCAGGTGTACAAGTGATGAGAACATGATCAGGCAGGTCTTTTTCTTTGTTCAGTTCCTTTTTTTCTGGAAAGATAATTTCCCTTCAGATTTGAGAGGCCATCCAGACTGGGCTGGCTCCCATTACTAAGAGATTGAAAAAGTGGCAAATCAGTTTTCACTGTGGTCGTTAATGCAATGTTTTCATCTACATGTTGGGCACAGATGGCTGAATGCTGGGTAATTGAATGTTTCTTAGAGGCTGCTGGGCTAGTAGGTAGGGAGAAATATCATGCAGTTTCTATGTGTTCAGGAGTTATCTGTTTCCTCCACTTTTAAAATCACCCAGACTAGACTCAGCCATCTGGAAGTTAAAGAATGAAGCTTTATATTCATGGCTCAGCACAATATACAAGCAGATATTTACAATATATTACAGATATTTACAGGTATATACAGTAAAAAGGTAATACAGAAACACAATGCCCCATGTCCCTTCCAGAGATCAGAGTGTCCAAAAGGGGTTCCCAACCACCCTTCCACCTTCCCCCCATCAGAATTATCCCAGAATTTGCCTTACATGCCAGGTAAACGGGGAAGTTTGGCATGGGGGGGTTAGAAGCAGAAAGTGATTAGTTGGGTTATAAAGTTTCAGCTGGAAGCCAAGGAAAGGGAAAGACCAACAGCCAGAGCTCAAACTCAAGTGGCTTTGTCTTATCTATGTTTGGTGTTCTTACTTTTGTATCTGTCAGCAAACCTATGAGTGAAGTAGACATCATTATTGTTTCTCAGCCTATAATTTAATTTCTCATAAATAAAATATTCCAATTAGTCTCAAACCATCACACTATGCCTGAGCAAGAACCAAGCAAGCATTGGCTTCTGGGGAGAGAGGAGAATTAGAAAGACCATATTGACTGAAGTTAGCAATTGGTGATACTACCCATAACACGATGCACTGACATGTATGTTCTTGAATTTATTTTTTAGTCTCCTGAAAACAAGCTTAAAATGAATCTTATATGCAGAAGCTCAGAGGCTACCTAGCATTCTCTCACATTTGCCTCACTAGTATTTCTCTGTGTGCTTTTGTGTGCAGAAAACTTAGATTATGAAACATTTCCTGTTCAGGAGGTTACCAACAGCTAAAATGCTGTGCTTTGTGCCAGATGAAATGTCTTTGATGCAGTGCTGAGAGCATGGCACATAAAAAGCTTGGACACATTGCACTTCATAATATTCTGTAAGGTCTGTGACCTCAAGGAAAGCAAGGATTGAGCAACAAATTAATTTGAATAGTTTTCATGAATATTTCAAACTAGGAGTTTTAGTAATTGGTTTGGTCTTTTTCTTTTGAGCCCATTTCAACTCCTTACTCATGATCAAGCACTTTGGAGGTCCTAAACTTTAGCATTCTAGTGCATGCTGCCACTGGTGTTCTTGCATACATTTCAGGGTGCTGGAAGTCTTGATTTTACCACTTATAAAGGCTGCCTAAACTTTAATTTCTCTCAAAGTGAAGAGGAACCTCAGAATTTTTCCCTAGCTTCAGACTAGTGAACTTGGGAGCAGTGCTTGCATTATGTGGTGTTGCACTTTATCACTCTAAAGAACTTGTTGATCACACTGATGAACAGTTATCAAGAGCCTGAACAGAACTGGTGTCTGGGAATTGGACAGGCAGATTAACCTGGTAAGCAAGAGCTTGTACAGTCAGGGGATGTGCTGAGAGAGCTGCTCATCTTTGTTATGATGTGAAGCACAGGGGAAGCAGCATAGTGAACTGAAAATCACAGGTAGTGAAAACTACTTTGGACTTATTAAATATCAGCTAACAGAGTAGAACACATCAAGCTATTTGAGCCTTTCATCTGAAAACACATCGCTGTGGCTGCAATGCTAAGCTCCACACAGCCAAGCTTCCCTACCAACAGACTAACTGAAGTTAGAGCTGAAGAAGGTAACTCAGATAGCTAGGATCTCCCCTGGAGTATTAATACTGGGAGGGAAAACACAGGGTTTTTTGATACAAAATTGAGATTATCTTTTCCCACCTGTGCACTACCCTGCCATGAATGAATTAATACTTGTCTGGAATGAGAATAAATACTCATTCCTGAAAACATGTAAAATGTCACCAAATTCTAAGCTTGCTCTGCATATGTCATTTCACAAATAACCAAATTCTAAGGAGCAAAAGGTTCCAGCTTAGTAGGTTGTGTTTTCTCATACCAGCTAACCTGATTAATCTCTAATTCTTGATTCTTTTTTTTCGGACATGGATCAACCAGTTTGGAAGAGTTTAAAAAAAACAGTTGTTCTTCACCTATTTTTAGAACAACTCTTTTCCTATAATACAGCTTCTGGGCAGGATTTCTCACTTCCAATTTCTGTCCAGATGTTAAGATTTGGAACCACTGGAAGAAAAGCTGACCTCATGGTATTTCCATCAGGTTCCACTAGTGGAACAACTGGAAACCTCACGAGGAAAGCCCTTCGCTGTCTGAGTGTTCAGACTAGTTTTGCAGACTCAAGAGCTTAGGAAACTTTGGATAAGTTTTCAGTAAGCGTCAAAATATTTGGATGCTTATCAGAACCGAAAGCAAAGTGGACATTATGAAGTTCATTCATCATTCTTTGTAAAACCACACAAGTGGTAACAAAATCACAGGGTGACATAGAAACATAAAATAAGTTCTTGTAACTGCACTTTTCAATAAATTATACAAAACTCTGTGAAAATTTGACCTGCCTTTATAACTTAATTTATTGGGCATATGCATTATTATAAATAACACAAGCATGTACTATCTGTTCCACAAGGCAAAGAAGAAACATGGCAATTTCTTGAGCCTTGAGGGAAAAAAAAAAATCCAAACTCTGAACTTCTAAATGTACATTTTTAATTGCCCTCACCATAATAGAAGAGTGCTTGATACACATCACCCTTGAGTGAGTACATGGGCTTTCCTTCTTTTTCCAAATAAGGAACTGACAGAGAGAAAGATTAAGGGCAAAATTACAGAGAAGTGCCCACATACTAAGTGTTCAGCCTGGAGTTCTTAGGATATTGTATTCCCTTGTGATTTTTGTGCTATATTTATAACACCTCTGTATTTTTCTGATTCCTTCTGTGTTCCTATTGAGCTGAGGCTTCCTCATAGTAAAAACTAATAGGTAAGTGGAAATACAGCAGCTAGCAATGATTTTTAAAATTTATGGTAGTTTAAGGCTTATTGCAATATTCCAATAAGGGAAATAGGTACTATCCTGAAATTTCAGTGCAGAATCTGAATGAGCAAGGCATTGGTTGTGAAAGAGTAAAAATGATAAAGTCTGTATCATTCATTGGTTTGCTAAGAGGTACAAAAAGCCAATGTATAAATAATTTTCTTTTCTTGGCTTTTGGGCACTGGCTCAGTTCGCTGTTCCTTTGCTCCTCTCTCTAACTCTTACACCAACCTTGTCTGACCAGATAAGATGTGAGTTTCGGTTGGTTGTTTTCTATCTGGGGAGAGAGAGGGTGGCGTTAGCCTGTCATCAGTGTTGAATCACAGAACTGTTTGGGAAAGACCTCTAAGATCATTGAGTCCAACCATTAGCCCAACACCATGGCCATTTAAATCGCCTCTTCTGGACTTTCTTTTTCCAGGGGCGGGGGGGAGAAGATTTGATTTCTGTATTATTTCTAAATTGTATCATCATATATAATTGTAAATACANCTGGGGGGGGGGGAAAGTTCCTAACCCCCCACAAAATCTGTGGCAGTAGCAGGGAGCAGTTCTTCGTAGCTTCCTTGAACTAGTCTTTCTCTGCCTTCTAACACCTTTCCCATGTGTTTTTGCCCCTTTCTCATTGTATTGTATGCAAGTATTGTGTGCAGTGAAGAAGCATCACAGTTCTGCCATGAATACTGATTTCTGCAGGAATATGTATAGACTCCCAGCAGTGAATAAAGCTGGAACCTTGAGGAGAATGTTATAAGGAATGAAAGGCTGTATCACAATATAAGTTTTTATATGTCTAGCTCACTGAAATCCTCTAGATCATCATCTAACTCCAGAATTAAGCCACCATATTTTATTCCAACTTTGCCTAATACTGGTAAAATATCTTTGTTACAACCTGCAACTAAAGAAGAAAGAGCTGGTGGAAAAGATCTTCCTTTCTCTTTTCCTTTCACAGGCAAAATACTTTTACTTTTTTTTTTTTTTTTTTTAATGCAGAAAAAAAACTTGAAAATAAAAGCCACAGCCNNNNTTTTAATGCAGCAAAAACACCTGAAAATCAAAGGCACAGCCCAGTTAAGAAAATGATGCTGAATCAGGAAAATTTTTTTGTAATTGCAAGGAATGAGGAAAGGTGTCTGTGGTGACTTTCCGCACACTAGCTGCAGAACAGAAGAGGTCAGCAGTGGAGAAAATGACACCAAAACTTTTTAGATTGCTTTAATTCAGAATTGTAACTGGAGGCCTAGTTCACAATCTGAACATACTTAATTCTGAAAGATGGGCTAGGTGCATGTATTTTCAAGTCTATTTTATTTTATTTTACCTTATTTTATTTTTTCTTTTTCAACACTGCCATGACTCACTATAGAAGCACCTCCTTGTACTGCAATGTGTATATGCAGCCCCATGAATTTCTCATTTAGTAAAGGTTAATTAAAACCATGTTTGTAGGATGTGCTTACAACTTCTTATAATGCAAGTCACACTTTTTGTTTGGGTTTGGGGTTTTCGTGGGGTTTTCTAAAGTCCTCTTTGATATCCTTAGAGATGTTCTTTAGAATAAGATATAGGAAAACATCCTCAAACATTGAATTAACAGAATCTTTCAGTGCTGCTTCTATTGTTCATGTCTTAGATGATTATACTTCTTTTCTCAGTTTAAGACAGAGTACATTTAAAAGGCAATTGAGATTGTATTTCTTTGTCATTAATAGGTAAGACCTGGAAATTTTTGTGGGGAAGGACACTAGAGCAGAATGTCCAGGGAGGTGCCAGAAGCCTCAACCCTGGAAATTTTTAAGGTCAGGCTGTATGGGGCTCTGAGCAACCTGATCTAGTATGAAGTCTCTCTGCCCTTGGCAGGGGGGTTGGAGCTAGATCATCCTTTAGGTCCCTTCCAGCCCTGACAATTTTATGATTCTATGATTTTATGAAGGAGAAAGAAACAAGTGTGTTTACTTTCCTAACTTGAAACCAGGGCTTGACAAGTCACAGAAAATTATGCAAGGAAAAAAGAAAAAATATTTTTTATTTTGTGTTGTATTAGGATTATTTTTCACTTCTGTGAAACTTTGGGGTTTCATTCTTACTATTACAAAATTTCCCCCCTGCCTTGATCTTCTTTCCTGTCCTGCTAACCTCACCCTTCCCTGCCCCTTCTCCTCTCATCTCTCTCCCTTAAAAACAATTGATATTAAAATTGTTTACATTAGTGGTTCTAAATTCGGTATTATTTAACTCTAAGTTAAGACCTACTTAAGTGAAAAATTATGACATACCCTTTTAGGTATTAAAAATATGCATTCTGAATGTATTTTGAAAGACAGATTAATATATATAGTAAGCGAGATTAATATATATTTCTGAAAGAAAAAAAAACAAAACCACAAAACCCCCAAAAAAGAACTAAAAAGCACAAACTGCAGGCTTGCATTACCTAGATATATTCAGTCATTTCCCTGAATTGTATTAAAATTTTCAAAACATTATAAAAAGAACAAACTGTATTACAGAACAAAGCCAGTCAAAACCTCTTCCTTTAAGGAAAAAAAAATTACAAGGTCTGCCTCTAACTTTTTTGTAATTTTTAAACACTCTTTTCCATTTTTGTTTGGGAAATATGGACCAGTCCTAGCCTCAGTAGAGAAATCTCAGTCTGTATTCTTTTGCTAGGACCCAGAGACTGTTTATTTTACTTCCCTAAGCTTTTCATTATATGTGGACATAAAAAAAAAATCACATGGACTGTACCCCTGATGGGCAGTGTAATGCCTCCATACAGCAGCCCTGGGGTGAAAAAGGCACAGGATGGAATTTCCCAGGGAAACTACTGCAACAGGTGCCTGTAGTTTACCCACAACAAATTCCAGCCCATGAGAAGAAAATACTGAAGTGAGGAGTAAGCTTTGTCCATGGTCTAGGACACCGGAGGAGAGAGGACAGACTGTTCCTGTGGCTCACTTAATATTTCAGCCTTAAGATGTAGGTAGTCATAACTGCTACTACTTACATGCTCTTAGTTTTAGGTCATACCTTTTATTAGGATTATTGTGCTCCTAAGGTAAAAGGAATAAGTAAAATCTGCTGCTATCCGTATTAATTGCTATTTATATAACGTGTCTATTCTCTGAAATGTGTTGCATTAAACAGTGACAGAGGGAAACAATTGCAAAGAATGTAAAAACAGATTCAAGCTTAAATGTTCAAGATTCCTGAAGCATAAAGGTGTTCGAATCACAGAATCACAGATTTCACCAGGTTGGAAAAGACCTCTAAGATAATTGGGTCCAACCTATTACCTAGCCCTTCTAGTTAACTAAACAATGGCACTAAGTGCCTCATCCAGCCTCCTTTTAAGCACTTCAGGGATGGTGATTCCACCACCTCCCTAGGCAGCCCAGTCCAATGCAAATCATTCTTTCTGTGAAGAACTTCTTTCTAATGTCCAGTCTAAACTTGCCCTGACATAACTTGAGACTCTCATTCTGTCACTGGGTGCCTGGGAGAAGAGACCAACCCCTGCCTGGCTACAACCTCCTTTCACGTAGTTGTAGAGAGCAATAAGATCTCCCCTGAGCTTCCTCTTTTCCAGGTTGAACAACCCAAGCTCCCTTAGCCGCTCCTTGTAGGGCTGTGCTCCAGCCCCCTCACAGCCTTGGTGCCCTTCTCTGGATATGTTCAAGCGCCTCAACATCTTTCTTAAGTTGAGGGGCCCAGAACTGGACACAGTACTCAAGGTGTGGCCTACCCAGTTCTGAGTACAGGGACAGAATTACTTCCCTGGTCCTGCTGACCACACTTCTCAGATCCCACTTGAATCCACAACCCAAGCACTGTTGCAGAAAACAAATGGGTATTTCTAAGGAGAAGGCTCATTCATATTTAATTTTCATATTTTGCTATTTTATTTATTAGAAATGGGATGAGTATGGCGAGTTAAAGAACAAATTACAAATAAATTCCTTGCAAGAAAACATCTGAACTTACTTTAATGATTTTTTTTATAATCTACAAAGATTAATTTAAACAAATACAGCAATTCTTTTGAAGTTCACCGTTTTCATTATGATGTTGAAACATCTTCCTGCACCTAATCTTTGTCTAATCTACCCTAAACATACTTATTTTTTTTCAAATAGAAAAGGAAATTCAGACAGTCAAATGTTAGTGCTGCTTATTAGTTTTCAAAAGTAATATTGTCAGTAATTTATCAAAGTGGAGGTATTTGATGGACCAGTTAATGTTCATGACTCAACAGCTCAAATATGTACCTAAAGCAACCACCTGATATGCAGGTTTTCTTATGTCCTAAGTTATTGGAGTCTGGTTCTCAATGACTTGGTTTTACCATCATCACATCATAACAAAGTCACAGAATCACAGAATGTCAGGTGTTGGAAGGGACCTTGAAAGATCATCTAGTCCAACCCCCCCCTGCCAGAGTAGGATCACCTAGAACAGGTCACACAAGAAGGCATTCAGGTGGGTTTTGAATGTCTCCAGAGAAGGAGACTCCACAACCTCTCTGGGCTACCTGCTCCAGTGTTTTGTCAGCCTCACAGCAATTTTTTTCCCCTTATGTTCAGGTGGAACCTCCTGTGCTCCAGCTTGTACCCCATTACCCTATGTCTTGTCACTGGACATCACTGAGAAGAGTACTCTAAACAACTCTCTTGGAGTCTTTATTCAAAGTCTGTGCAGAGAAGTGAATGGAAGTGTGAAGAGCACCCACCTCTCTCTTATAGTAGGTATATACCATCCCGTGTAAGGACTAGACATGCTAGCCGAATGATGTGGGAAGGCAGCAATGTGTGCCCTAAATGCCTGCCAAGATATTTAAAGTAGAGCGCTAGAAGCATTAACCTATTAGCAGAGTTATTTGGTGCATCATGAAACGATCATACTATAAAAGGTTGCATTTACATATGGAGAATGAGTGCCTCTATGGGTACTGGTCCTTTCGCTCTTTTTGCAAAACTCTCTGCCTTTATTGCCTCATGCATTTTTGGAGGACAATGACAAAGGAAACATCACAGACAACAATAATAGCTCCCCAGTCATCTTTCTGCCCCCGCACAGTACTCCCCCTCCACCTTTTCCTTGCTCAATAATAGGCGACAGGATCCACCCCGCACTGGAATTTCACACATCATCTTAGCAAGTAAGGCACATGTAAACAAAGGAGTGCAAACCCCTAACTACTACTCAGGAAGAAAGGTGAGTGTATGAGGTGGCAGAAGACAGCCACATGTGTGATGATTAAGGGAAAATATCAGCAGGCAGCAAATCCAGAAGGAAGGACGCTAGGAGAACGGTAGAACCGTTGAAGATGTATTGGTGGAAGTAGGCTAGATGGATGAACCAAAGAGGTGCTGAAGGTATGGAAGATAAAAGGAAATGTTGCTACAGAGTCAAAAAATGGCAAGAGAAGTCATGATAATGAAAGAGAAAAGTATGGTAGAAGGAGGTACAGGAGGAAACCAACAAATTGAATTGAAAAACATGAAAAATATGAAATAAGCATTATGTTTATTAAAATTAAAATTACTAGATTAAAAGGAAATGGGTGTGGAGAAGATGATGTGAAAACTTGGACCTGGAGTTCACACACTGCAAACAAGTATTTTTGTAAATATTTTAACAATTTAACAAGAAATGCACTTTTCAGAGCACCATTTTTGGCTATCACACATACTATGAGAAAATGTGTGTGTAGAATAATGCCCCTTACACTAAATATTATATGGATGAACAGTATAAATAATTAAAATCCATGAACTTACAATCATTACATTCTTCCTCCATTT
>VWZI01022025.1:142063-223147 GCA_013396835.1 Psilopogon haemacephalus | reverse complement strand
TTTGGTTGGGGATCACTTAAAAGCAGTTGGTAAGCACAACTAAACCCTTTGACTGTACCCTGTTCACCACACCCTCAAGCCCAGACTTAGCAGGAAAATAATGTGGTGATAGAGTAAGGTTGCCTTACCACGGCATGGCCAATAAAGTAACCCTGACAATTAGACTGTTGGAGTACAGGGCCCAATTCAGTGCAATTTTAGTTAATGATGCAAAAGTTGTTGCAGGCAAGTTGGACGCAGTATTTTGTATTCTACTTTTGTTAGATGATGAATCAGCCTTGATGGGATGGTAGGCACTCTGGTTTGGGCCTTGTTTTGTGTGGAATAGGTTTTTATTTTAAATGCCCAATAGATCGGAACTCCTGAGGTTTGGGGTTTATTTTCCCTTGAGGTAACAGTTCCTTGGCAACTCACCATGCCTTTACTACTTGCTTTGCATACGAAACAGCAGGACAGTGTGAGTGGTTAGTACAAAAGGCTTCCTCTTCAAAGAAAATGTTGTGTCATGATAAAAATATATTCATATATATCTAATACACACACGTTAAAGAATTACTAATTAATACATTGTCTATTGATGGAGGCTGAAAGAAACTGAGTATGCCAGAAAAGAAGTGCTGTATTCAGAAAACCACATGGAAAAGCAATTGGCTTGCTAATATGTGTATTGCTCAAGTAAAATATGACCTTAATAAAGGATCTAAGAACCCACTTGCGTCCTTATAGATGGAAATATATTCTAGTTTATTATTTTAGCTGTAGCTTATGCTAGAGTTACTAATTTAAATTACTGATGTAATAAAAACAAGTCTTGCATAGCCCAGTGAGTAAAATCACCAAGACAACGGTTGAGATCTGGAATCCAAATGAGGGTAACACTGTCCAACCAAAAATCAATGTTCCTTCATCTAATGCTCTGTCCATGTATTTCTGTTTGTGTTTCAAGCTGCTTAAACCATGGCAAATGCAGACTTTTATTCATTTCTCTCACAATCATGATGCAATAAATGTTCAAAGTTGCTGTCTGCTTGATGGATGCTGAACTGGCTCACCATGGGGCTGATACTCTGACAACAGAAGGCTGCACTGGGGAACATTTTGGTACCTGCAGTACTATCTTCCCTCCAACACATATACTGTTCATCTCTTCACAATAGTCCATTCCTGTCCTGACCCTCACCTTGCCATGGAGACTCCTTGCCTGCAGCTTCCATTACATCCCAACTAACCTCAACACTGTTCCCTGTGGCACTCCAGGCAATGAAAGAGAATCCTTTCCCAGTCTTATTTTCTCCCTGTTGTGTTCATAAAGCAAATTATACCCTGTACTGTATTTTTTTTTCAAACTGTAGCCTTTGACCTACACCCCTTTCCCCCTGCACTCTGTCCACCCCTGCCTGGCTCACTGCATCTTCAGACTCTGAAGGCAGACCTGTAAAATAAGAGGCATGCTGGCACAAGCCAGATTAAAGAAAGGTAACTGGCAGAATGGGGATTATCTGTGGGCTGTTCACAGAGAAGACTGAATCTGTGGAAGTGGGAAAGATGTCTGAGCCATTATGGAAGTAGTGAGGTATGTAAAACTGTGGGAATAGCTCCGTGGCTATTCTCAACAGAAACACAGCAGAAACAAAAGCTAACACCATGAGAAAAAAAAAAAAAGCCATAAAATTATATGTGTTCTCACAATGCTAATGGATGTTTGGTCTGTGGATTTTATAACTGGTAACTGAAAAAGATAAGAGTCAGATTCATTTATCAGATTAAAATGAAGCTACCTAGAAGACAGATATATTTTGGGATACAGATACATGTTAGAGTGAGTCCAGAGGAGGGCCACAAAGATGATCAAAGGGCTGGAGCACCTCTCCTACAAGGACAGGCTATGAGAGTTGGGGCTCTTCAGCCTGGAGAAGAGAAGGCTTCGAGGAGACCTTGTACTGGTCTTCCAGTGTCTGAAGGGGGCCTAGAGGAAGCCTGGACAGAGACTATTTAAAAGGTCTTGTAATGACAGGATGAGGTGTAATGGGTTTAAACTGGCAGAGGGGAGATAGAAACTGGATGTTAGGAAGAAGTTCTTTACAATGACAGTAGTGAAACACTGGAATGGGTTGCTCAGGGAGGCTGTGGATGCTTCCTTCCTGGAGGTGTTCAAGGACAGGTTGGATGAGGCCTTGAGTGACCTGTTCTAGTGGGAGGTGTCCCTGGCTATNGTTCTAGTGGGAGGTGTCCCTGCCTATGGCAGGGGTTTGGAACTAGATGATCTTTGAGGTCACTTCCAACCTAAACCATTCTATGATTCTATAGTCCTCTCTCATTCATTAGGCAGAGGGATGTAGAAGAGCCATTCCACATCTTTTAGACATCCATAATCAGGTGGGAGAAGTTGCTTGCTGAAGGATGCAATGACCACAGCAGTAAAAACAATCACCTTATTGTAGACTCCTCACAAGCTTGACAAATATCAAATGATATGGATCCAATACTTCCTCTCTAATTTAATAATTTTTTACTTTCCCTTTTTTTCTCACCAGCATTTTAAGATAATCCAGTGAACTGTCACATATTGTCTTGTAACTTACAGACCTACTGATTATATTCATAATTAGTTATCTGTAGGAGGTGTGGTATGTTCAAAATCATCATGGCTAATGTGCTGAGTATAACTGGCAGAGGTTGGGGACAGTTAGCAGCAGTAAATGTCTGCACAGGCCACATTTGGAAAGAGGTGGCCCGCAAAGAAGGTATGGCTTTGGAAGACTTCATCTACGGATCACTATTGTGGTGTTCTTTAGTGTTCCAGATTCCCTGTTTATCTCCCTCTATATATAATGTTTTCACGACTGTGAGAAGAACCCATTATTATGAAAAATATTGGCTGGTAGTGAGTTTCTGAATAACAATATTAATATAGTATGTATTAATTTTCAAATTCATATCTCACATTCATATCCTACCATTACAATCACCCATGGTAGGGCAGGGATTCCCCAGAGGGACAGTGACCTGTGAGAGATACATGCTGGAGCAGAGGATGATGAGCAAGAAGTGAAAAGCAGTAGAGGAAAAAGAGTAAGCAAGAAGTATCAGAACATAGCTATTATCTACTAACGCCATTCACAGGCAGTGCCTTGTTGTAAAGGTACTGGAACACTCTCAGTGTAACAGGTACTAAAAATGAGAGGTTAAGACCAGGAAGAGCAGAGGATATGTAACTGAAGCTGAGTACAGGAAAGGGGAAGGAAAAGTGTTTCCCGTGGCATTCATTTCATTGGTTATGTTTTCTCTTTCTGGATCAATAATTTAAAATATATGTTAACCAGCAATAAATAAAATAAATTTGACACTGTTTCATCCAGAACAGTTCTGGAGTCCCCTTCTGGTATTCATAAGCCATTGCAAATAATTTCTTCCTTCCTACGCTGTCTCTGTCTCTGTAAATACTGTGTCACGGTGGCCTGTGGCTACTTCTCACATGCGAGAATGCTCCTCCTTCTTTTAAAAGTCTAAGTGTTTTTCAAAAGGTTTCAGGTACAGTTGTGACCTTAACTAGCATTGTTAAAGAGAAATTCCAGGAGGGGCTAACTCACTGCTGATTTTGTTAAACATTGTGTTGGTTTGAGCTAATTGGAGAATTTGAGTGAGAAATTAGACTATTGGCTGAGAGAAATAAACACAGTGTGTAATCACCGAGTTTTACTGAGGAAAGAAAAAAAAGTTGGTTTAAGAACTGTTCTCAAAACAACCAGATTAGCAGTTTGCTTCTGTCTCTGCTGGCGGCGGCTGCTTCTCTGGCATGATCTCCTTTGTCTCTCTGTCTTGGTAGCTAATTCAGAGTAAAATTACTAACTCCTTCCTGCCACTAATCTCTCTGGCCAATCTACTTCATCTTATCTGCAGCATCAACAGGTGGTGAGATAAGACTGGGGAAAGGGGGAAAGGTGGTAGGGGGGGTTTGGTTACCCTCTCTTGGGGATTTTGGTCTCTGGGAGGGATGTTATGTCTGTATTACCTTTTCACTATATATATCTGTAAATGTCTGTTATACCTTGTAAATATTTGCTTGTATATTGTGCATTGCTGTAAATATAAAGCTTCATTTATTAACTTCCAGTGTTTTTCTGAGTTTTAGCCAGGGTTTATAAAAGTGAGGGGGCAGGTAACTGCAAACCCACTACAAACATACTGAAACAAAATCTTCCTCCCAGCAAATTGAGGCTTAGTTTCATAAAAAGTCAGTTACATTTGTATATATATAAAACAAATCCCTAATAAGCAACAGGCAATATAATGTTTATTTCCTGTTTCTCAAAATAAAGAGAAGCATTTTTAACTAGTATGGCACTTCAAATATAAGATGATGAAATGTGAAGTGAATAATTAAATTCAGTACTAAAGAACTTGATACATAACTCTTGACATATCCTTTTATAAGCTATAATATAGGAAAATGCAATTTCCCAGTGTAAACAGTTATTTTAGGCTTAATCTAATCATAATGGCTGCAAAACAATGATCCAGAAGTTTTATGAGCACACTCTTATTAGGATATACTGAAGAAAAATACAGAGTACAATTACAGAATGGTAGAGGCTAGAAGAGATCATCCAGTCAAGTGCACCTGCTAAAGCAGGTACACCTTGATCAGGTTGTACAGGAAAGTGTCCAGCCTGGCTTCAAAATTCCCCAGAGAAGACTCCACAGGCTCTCTGGGCTGCCTGTTCCAGTGCTCCACCACCCTCAAAGTAAAAAGTTTCTCCGTATGTTTAAGTGAAACCTTCTGTGTATGTATGCACTACCCCTTGTCCTATCACTGGGAACCAAGGTCAGCAGCCCCATCTTGACCTCCATCTTTTAGATAAGATCCCCCTTCAGTCTTCTCTTTTTCAGGCTAAAGAGCTGCAGCTGTCTCAGCCTGTCCAGCTCTTGTCACATCATCATTGTGTCCCCCTGGTGGACTCTCTCCAGTAGTTCCCTGTCCTTCTTGAACTGAAGAGCCCAAAAGTGGGCACAGTACTCCAGGGATGGCGTCACCAGGGAAGAGGAGAAGAACCTCCCTCATCGTGTTGGTTGCACTCTTCTTAACGCACCCCAGAATATGGTTGGCCTTCCTGGCCACAAAGGCATATTGCTGACTCATGGTGAGCTTGTCCACCAGGACTTCCAGGTCATCTGCAGAGCCGCTTTCCAGCAGGTCAATCCCTAAACTGCAATGCTGCATGGGATTACTCCTCCCCAGGTGCCGGTTTCTACACTTGCCATTGTTGAACTTCATGAGGTTCCCCTCTGACCAACTCTCCAGGCTGTCCAGGACTCACTAAATAGTACCACTGCCTTCCAGTGTGTCAGCCTCTCCTCCCAGTTCTGTATCATCATTAAAATTACTGAGAGCACACTCTGTCCCTTTATCCAGGCTGCTGATGAAGGTATTGAACAGGATTGAATCCAGTACTGACCCTTGTGAAACTCTACTAGCTACAGTAGAGTTCCTCTAAACTCTGCAACATTAATCACAACGCTCTGTGCTCAGCTAGCTACACGTTCAGCCAGTGTTACACATCCGCAAGGAGAAACTGAGGTAAATTCAAACAAGCCTTGCTCTTAGAGTCACAGAGTTCTTTTCTCTCCAGAAAAAAAATATTCTAAAGTGCTTTCCCATTTTGCATGTCAGCTTAGTTGACAGTCAAAAGAAGTATTTCTTCAGAAGATCCTTTCAGTAGCTGATGGTGGTTTATGCTGTGTACATAGAAATAAAATGACCAGACTGTCCTTACATGGCCATCGAAGGAGAAAAGGAAAACCTTTTCATCATGGTCTCCATGACCATTTATAGTATTTTTTAGTTTGTCATCCACTTCTCCTCTTTCCTTTACAGAATTACTAAAAAAGAGAATAGACCACAATTTAATTCAATCACAGCAAGCAAAGGATGGAAACAGTCTCCACACAACTGCTGTATTTCCTTTCTCTCTTAGGAATGATACTGGCACCTAAACAAAGAAAATTTGAAGAGGAGAAGGAATCTGGCTTTAATTTTTGGAAAGCCTAACAATAAGCCAACAGTATGTTTATGAAGACCATCAATAATGTATCCATCTCCATGATGACTTTGGCAGCCATCCTTTGGCCTCAATTTTCCAGTACACAGTGTAAGAACTCAAGGTACAAAGCCTTTCTCCACCTAGTCCAATCTTCCTTCCCCTTTCCCTCTCAAAATTTATTGCTTACGGTGAGCAAAACCTCAGCCTTTGGGAAGGTTATTCCCTAAAAGAAGTAACATACAGTTCAGACTGGGCTATTCTGACTCCCTCCTCTACTCTGCTCCTAGGAATCCAAATGGTTTCCTGAGTTGTCCTCTCACAATCATAACTACTTCTTTCAGCTTTAGCACACCAGCAGCTCAGTAGACACAAAGTGAGATCCCATCCCTTCTGTCATGGGATTTCATCCATACCCTGACTAATTGCTGCTGCAATGTCATCAGGGAGGGGCTATGAAAAGGCTTAAGTTTTCACTTTACCTCACCTTCTGATACTGAATCTGAGTTCCTCCTTCAGCTGAAGGATTAACCTGTTAATACTAAAAGAGTTTACAGCCATCTGGAGGGAAGACTAAACTATGCTAGCAAAAACAAGCACACTGATGCATTGTATTGACGGAACTCTACATAGTTCTTCCAGCACTGAAATCAAACCAATCCAGCTCTCAGGTGTCTCTGGAAAGCATTACCAAATACTGTCTAATAGTAGCTACCAAATCAGCTACACAATTAACAGGCTTGATGTAGTAACTATTCAATAAAAACAGAGCTAGGACAAGAGAGGTATCTTGTTCCTCCCAATATTAAAGTCTGAGAAATTGTATAGGAAGCAAAGGTACTGAAAGAGAAGGCCTTGCTATTGACTGTTATTAATAAGGCTATAATTGTCATGGCACTCAGCACTAAGCTTTATATAGATTCAATCAGGCAGTACCGCAGTAGGGAGAGACCTAAGAAGCAGCATAGAGTAAATTTTAGGGAAGGACTTATTTTTCATGCCTAATCTACTATTTGCAGCTATCATTTATAATTCTTTTATGTCAGAGCACTAACATTAATTGAACCATTTCTGTTTACTGCTTTTTATAGGTCCTCCAAAAACTGATATCTTACTTATCTTCCCTAGAACACAGAATATTAATATACCACTTGTAAAGAGCAAGCTGCAGTCCAGACAAAGCCACTTAAATTAAATTTCAGTTCAAAGGACAGCAAATAAAGGCTCACAGTGTAACACTGCACAATTAAGAAAGCCAGGCTCCACTGGAAAGTAAGGCATGCATTTACACAGCCTTAACAAGAGGTGAGCGAAGTACAGCTAAAGGCCTGCAACCTGTAGCAGATACTTCTTCAGGTAACACTCAAGTTACAACAGCAATTCCTCTTTTATCACTTAAAAAAATCAAACAAAGAAAAAACCTCAAACCCACATTTTGCACTAGAATCAACTACTTTCTATATCCAACAAGTATTCAGGTACTGCCTGTGGACTGGATACAGCTTTATCAAAAACCTTCAAATTAACATAGGTTAAAACTAGAAATACGGTTTTAGGAAATTCACCTCCTTTGGATAAAGTGAGCTCTGATGGAAGACATAGTTCTTTTAAAAGTATGTTATTTGAAGTACAGGAAACTTGTCATTACAATTTAAGGCGAATGCCCTAACCTAGTGTTTTAACTGTAAATATGAATAAAAGTTTTTTGTTTTTTTTTTTTTCAGAGAGTTTCAATTTAGGACAAACAACTTTAGGATTGGATATAGAATAATGATAACGTAAGTTTATCTAATTCCATTGGTCTGCTGAATACCTTATATTTTGATGAACAAGCTTGTTCTGTCTCTTCTTGCTGCTGCTTCTTGCTTGCTGCTTGCCTCTGTGACTTTGTTTGCTGCCTTGTTTTGAGTGGTGAAGGTACAGGGTGGGTGGATGGAGGTTAGGAGACAATTGGTTGTCTGCCCTCTGGGTCTTTTTGTCCAGGAGGTTGGTTTTATGCTGTTGTTGTGTTGTAAATACATGTAAATATACCTTGTACATGTTTATTGCCTTTTATACTTTCATATTTAGTCCACTTTTTGTAAATCTTCCAAAATTCTGTGTAAGTGTGGTAAATTTACTCTGGAGGTAAATGTCCAGTTCGTTGGGGTGCAAATCCAAACCCACAACTCCCATGTGAAAACTTAACCTTAAAGATACCTAAACATAAAAAGGACACCATTTTTCCATTTGGAAAATCAGCAGTTAGACTTGAATAATGTAGGAGGTCCCTTCCAACAGAAACAGTCCATTCAATATCTGTTAAAGAGATATATTACTGAAGTATAGCTGATGCTAAATACTTCTTGACATCTGATTTGCTAGCAGGGGTTATGAAAAAAAAAACAACAAACCCAAACCAAAAAGATTTGTGCAAATTAAATCGGATTTGGAATGGCTTCAAAGCTGTTTCAGTGCATGTCGGTTTCAAAACTGAACAATTATTATACAGCAGTAGAAAAGGTCTTCAAAGGCGTTTTGATCTGATGGCAGCAAAGCACCCCAACACAGATTTCAGCTGCTGCACTAGCACTCCTAACCGCAGGCCAGCAGGGATAACAGGAACACTGAAATCCAAGTCACCACAATTTTGCTGTTAGCACTATTGAAGAGAACTTAGATATAGTCACTTGCTGCAATCATGATCCTCATTTGAGGTTATAAAACCCCTCAAATATACGTCCTTGCTTTGCACGTGGAAGCAAAGAGCTCCCTTTTGACTTTACCAGTTAAATGTTCAGGATTTCAACTGCATGGGGAGTGGGAAAAGGATATTTACACTACCCAGCTTTATGCACTTAATGTACTTCCTTCCCCCTCCTTGTCTGCAGCGTCTGCCTGGTTTACATTTGCCACAGTTGCAGCACTTCTGTCTCCTCTGGGAGCAGAACACCAGAAGCAGCCTATCGCCTCTGGCTTTCTGATAAGCAGCAAGGAAACAGGATTTAAATTCACATGACAGGTACTCAGCTAATAATTTTTCATAAATGATATAACACTATTACATTAGACATTAAACAGGGAAAAGGTGTTTGTGTGTATCAGCAGAGCCATTTGTCTACTCCAAGTCATCTACAGAGAAATGCTTTAACTATCAAATTCTCATTGACTTTCATTTACTTGGGTTTTTTGCTTTTTTTTTTTTTTTCTTCTCCACATAGACTTGTGCAAGGTTATGATTTAAGGTAACATCAACAGTTCTGCTGAAATAATAACTGAAGGGAGATGTCAGAGAATACCACTTGGTTTTCAACTATGCAAAGAATTTTTCCTCCAGAAAGCTATCAGTGTCAACAAAACTATCACTGAGATAAGGAATATTAGTACCAAACCAGGAAGCTGCCTTCGGAATGGACAATGCTGGATTAGTAACTCTGAAGGTAACCAGGGCGTCCCAAAATCTCCTGCTCTTACAACCATAGTTTTCAGACCATACCCCCCACATCTTTCAGACCTCCCATACTAAGCTTCCTCATCTTGTTCCAGGAACTGCAGGGTTTTTGGAAAGCTGCTGCCTGGAACTGCTCTCCGTTTGGCAGGTTAACCATTTAAGCTGAGCTGGCATCTGCCTGGCATTTTAAAAACCAGAGAACAGTGTATATCGATGCAACACGGAAGTTTTGTTGTCTCTCTGGGCATTTTAGAATGGGATATGATGGGTCTGAGGTTATATTCTGTACTGTAACGTATTGTCACACACAGAATTATTAACCTTGCCCTCTTGGATACAAGAAGAGCTGCGTCATGGTTTCTTTAAAGAGCAGACAGAATGAGACGCTCTCAAATAAACTGGAAAGAAACACAGAATTGTATTTGAAAAGAAAGATACACAAAAATATAGAGCATGTACAGGATACGTAACAACCCCCTTAAACCTTCCCCCAGCCCAAAACTAATCTACAATCCCCGATGCTCCTCTCCTCCCCCTCCCCCTTCCCCCCAGGTGCCTCTGCCACCCATAGGCCCAAACAAGGCCTCTGCAGGCCACAACCAGCCTCAGTCCTTACATGTTCACCTAGACAAGCAGCTCCTGACAGAGACAGTAGAATCACAGAATCGGTCAGGGTTGGAAGGGACCACAAGGATCATCTAGTTCCAACACCCCTGCCATGCCCAGGGACACCCTACCCTACATCAGGCTGCCCACAGCCTCATCCAGCCTGGCTGCAAACACCTCCAGGGATGGGGCCTCAACCACCTCCCTGGGCAACCCATTCCAGGCTCTCACCACTCTCATGGTGAAGAACTTCCTCCTCACATCCAATCTGAATCTCCCCACCTCCAGCTTTGCTCCATTCTCCCTAGTCCTGTCACTCCCATAGAGCCTAAAAAGTCCCTCCCCAGCTTTTCTGTAGGCTCCCTTCAGATACTTCAGATACTCTCTTCAGATACCTTCTTCTGGAAGGCCAGAAGAAGGTCACCTGGGGGCCTCCTCTTCTCTAGACTGAACCGCCCCAACTCTTTCAGTCTGTCCTCATAGCAGAGGTGCTGCAGCCCTCTGACCATCCTCGTGGCACTCCTCTGGACACCTCCAGCATGTCCACATCCCTCTCGTAACAGTGACTCCAAAACAGTAGGAGGAGTGAGAGGAAAGGAGAACGAGTTGGCCTTATAGAATCATAGAATGGTTTAGGTTGCAAGGGACCTCAAAGATCATCTAGTTCCAACCCCCCACCATAGGCAGGGACAATAATTACATTAAAGCATATGATTTCTTTTACACTTAAAAAAATGAAGTACATATCCAGCTCATTATGAACCCTTCATAGACAGAAATAGAAGCTTACAGTGTTGGAAGAAGAAACTAAGATGTGTGCCCTCTAAAACACCCACTGCAATGAAGATGTTGGCACTTCCACTTTCAACATTTGTTTTTAAAATCTAGGTGTTGCTGCTCTTGTAGCTGCTATGTTTTCTGGTTGCCCACATTCTCCACCACTTGTTGCTGGCAGTGATCTGACAAACGCAACAACACACTTTGGATGGGAGCAGCTGCTCTTTATTCTAGGCCAGGGCAAGCCTAAAGCCTGTGCCAGGACAAGAAGCAAGAGACCAAAAGGACAGTGACCAAAAAGGCCATAGCCAAAAAGGCCCCCATCACCCTCACGCTGACTCGTTTTATCCCCTCATAGAAACAAAGTATTAACATAATCTAGGTGAGTCCAGCCCACAACAATGCATTAACATAATCGAGGTGAGTCCAGCCCACTCTTTAATATATATTGTAATCTGTTTTTCCCTGGCCAGATGTCCCACTATCTCTCCTCCCCTGTGGCAGCTGTGGGAATGAAGGTCGAACTGTTCATTATTCGTCTCTGCATCACACTGCATTCCCACATCTGGGTTAATTTTCCTTTCATAGATCAGTTTAGGTTGGAAGTGACCTCAAAGATCATCTAGTTCCATCCCCTTGCCATAATCAGGGACACCTCCCACTAGAACAGGTTGCTCAAGGGCTTGCTGCCAGCTCATAAAGAGATAGCAGAACTATGGGACTGAATAACAATATTATACTTTCCTGTGTCCACCCCTGGACTCCTCTAGTCCCTAGAGGGTTTTTAACTCTATGGTTCTCAAACCTACAACAAACTGGAAATAAAAAGTGGAAAAAAAAAACCAAAACAACAAAACCCCCAACTTTTAAGTTTTGCTTGGTGAAAATGCACAGTAAATTCCATGCAGTTCCATACTGTTCATCCAGGAGAATTTGCATTATGTTCTCAGAGCTCATTCTTCTCTTGTACCTGTCACTTTGTACTTCACCACAGCAACTACTCCCCCGTGAAGTATTTAATCACGGAAGAAAGAAACCGGAGGACATTTAAAGATCCTGCTAATTTGGTGTGTTTGGAATGGAATGGAATAAAATGGAATAAGCCAGGTTGGAAGAGACCTCCAAGATCATCCAGTCCAACACATTACCCAGCCCTATGGCACTAAGTGCTTCATCCAGTCTTTTCTTGAACACCTCCAGGGATGGTGACTCCACCACCTCCCCCATTCCAATGGGCAGCCCATTCCTATGCCAACCACTCTCTCTGTGAAGACCTTCTTCCTAACATCCAGTCTATACCTCTTCCAGCACAGTTTGAAAATAACTGTTCCAGTATCTGTGGTTAGTTTCAGGTTATGTTTCTGTGCCTCTGTCCAGATTTTTTTTTTTTGTGTGTTAAAAATACGTGGTTTTAATATTGACATCGTGGAAAGTTAAAAAGATATACTCAGAAATTCCTTATTTCACTTGGAATTGTTCCTTTTTCTACTTGCTTGCTTGTTTATATCCCATTTGTCTTGTTTTCATTGTGGTAATTTCCACAGTGCATGGTAGTACTGAGTCTTAATTTATAACACCTTGTTCAGTCGTCCTCAGCCTAGGAGTTGTGATTGCCAGGCCAAAAGCACAGCTAAAATTCAAACACCAGTGGAGGATGAAATTGGCAGTAAGAGCACTAATAAAAAGAAAGGGTTGGTTTAGACTTCCTAGAATGACCACACTCATTGAATTCCAGGCATGATTTATTTTTTCCTTCTAGTATTTGGATAACTTGAGTGCTGTGTGGAACCAGCTCTGAGTTGTCTTTGTTGTCCTTTAATAATGCTGAGCTCTTAGATCTTCTTTCTGTATTGAGAACCTGTAACGGGTTTTGGAAAGTAGAATTTACCCAGATATCCTCCCCTCAAATTTCTTGGACAGAACATGGTGTTTTCCAGTTTGTTTCCCTTCTTCACCACTGGCGTCATTTATATATAAACTTTTGCCTTAGCTCAGTTCAGGATCAAAGGTCCTGCATTTATACAGAATACGTATTAGAACATAAAAAGTTTCTTAAAGTTTGGCAGAACTACAGGAGGAAAGGCAGAAAAACACTGGAAGAGCAGCTGATCCAGAGAACACAGGTTAGATTGTTCACTGGAGTCATCTATCATGCTGGATACCAGCTCCAACCAGACAAGTGAAATGGGTGCAGTCACTGCTCCACTGAAGCCAGAAGTCTTGTTTGACAGAGAGGCAATAGTCTGAGCGGAGCGTGAGTCTCTGCCCCAGCCACTGCCTCTCTCAGGCCTGCACCAGCATTCCTGCAGCAAGCAGACCCAGAGGGATGCTAAGGAAACAACTCTGAGGAACAGAATTGGTACTGAAGATCCTGTTTGCAATAGTACATTTTTAGTGTGCATTTCAGGACTGTTTAAAAACGTGTGAATAGCTTTTACTGCCAGTTATCTTTGTAGAAAGGCAGAGGTCACCTGGGCAAGTCGCAACCCTTCCAACATGTCTGTTCTCTATGGATGATCATCCTTATGGAAAATTCCTTTTCTGGAGACAGATAAATTTAACCATCAATGACAAGTTCCTTTGGAAAAAGAATAAAGTGTAGTAGAACTTTGTGGTGAAGAAATGTTATCAGGTGAAATATGCAGCATTCCTTTGTTGAACCTATGATTTTGCTTCCTCTCAATAGCATCTTCTCATAAACTTTGTTTTATTGAGCTAGTACTATATAAAATGAAAAATGTGCTTAATAGATGAAGGGTTACTAGTTCACAGGATCAAAGGATGTCAGGGGTTGGAAGTGACCCAAAGAGATCAAGTCCAATGCCCCTGCCAGAGCAGGACCATACAATCTAGCTCAGGTCACAGAGGAACACATCCATACAGGCCTTGAAAGTCTCCATAGAGGGAGACTCCACAACCTCCCTGGGGAGCCTGTTCCAGTGCTCTGTGACCCTTACAGCAAAGAAGTTCCCCCTTCTGTTGAACTGGAACCTCCTGTGCTGCAGCTTATATCCATTGGTCTTTGTCCTACCATATGGAGCAAATGAGAAGAGCCTGTTTCCCCCACTCCTGACACTCAGCCCTCAGATATGTATAAACATTGATTAAATCCCCTCTCAGTCTTCTCTTCTCCAGACTAAAAAGCCCCAGGTCTCTCAGCCTCTTCCCATAAGGCAGTGCTCCAGTCCCCTAATCGCCCTCTTAGCCCTCTGCTGGACCCTCTCCAGCAGATCCCTGTCCCTCTTAAACTGGGCAGCGCAAAACTGAACACAGTTGAATTAGATTCATAATTTATTAGTAAAATATTTTTTTTAAAAAAAAAGCTCTAAAAATTCTAAGTCCATCACTGTTTCATTTTTTTCCCTCCCCTTTGGTTCCAGTCCTATATTAAGGATTGCTCAAAAACTAATCACAGTTAGATATAAAAATGCACAGATCTCCCTTCAGAACTTCAGATCCATTAGGAAGGTAGGAAAGTCACAGCTCTGTCTGATCCTCTTCTCTGCATGGCTCCTAGTTTTGGCAAGGAAGCAGTACACAATAACTGTTGACTCTTAACAGGCAAAAGTAGGAAGTCTAATTAGTTTGGAAAGAGATTTCCTTTGTAGTCTAAGTGACACTGGGTACATTTTAACACATTAATACACTCTTACTTGTAAAAGAAGCAGGGTACTTTGTAAAGCTCTGGCATGCATAGGACCTGATTCTCTCATAACGCATCGTACTGTGGTCAGAAGTCCTGCTTTTGGATACTCACCAGAGCAGCTTTCAAGGCAAAATTAATATATGCTTAAATCTTACTTGGTTTTCAAAATTACACTCCTATTTGAAATCACTTAGAACTAAAGAAAATAAAAACACCTCAGCACGCCTCTTGAGTACAGAACTCCCCCACATAGAAAACTAGCAGCAAATCATGAAGGGTTGTGCTCAGGGATGCCTTTTGACATGGTGTTTCTGCTTGGAACTCTCCCTTCTTGCTTCATCTGGGTTTGTATACTAAGGTTTTGTTATTCAAGAATCCTCCAAAAGGCAAAGCAGAACTTGACCAAAATGACGCCTGCACTGCAAAACACGGACTCGTGCCCTTTCCCCCTTAAACTAGTCTTGGTTCACTGGATTCTCATACTGGCAAATCTAGTTAAGTTTCACATGCAAAACCGTAATTAGAGAAAATAAACAAAGATGTGTCTTGTTAAGAAGTAATACATTCAAAATGATAATGGAAAGAACAACGGAAAAAAGAAAAAGAAGCAATGGTATTTATCAATGTGGAATATGGCTACGTACAAAAAGTCATAGGAAGTGATGCAATTTTCTCCTCTCAGTTTACAAATTGGGTTGTATAAAATGCTCACAAATAATACTTTAAGGAGGAAAAAAACCCACACAACCAAAACAAGCAAGCAAACAAGCAAACAAAAAAAACATGAAGAAAACAAACAGTACTGTGTGCAGTTCTTGGAGTACTGTGTGCAGTTCTGGAGCCCCCAGCACAGGAAGGACATGGAACTGCTGGAGAGAGTCCAGAGGAGGGACATGAAGATGATCAGAGGGCTGGAGCACCTCTGCTATGAGGACAGGCTGAGAGAGTTGGGGCTTTTCAGCCTGGAGAAGGCTTTGAGGAGACCTTATAGTAGCCTTCCAGTATCTGAGGGGGGCCTACAGGAAGGCTGGGGAGGGACTATTCACAAGGTCTTGTAATGACAGGACAAGGGGGAATGGGTTCAAATTGGCAGAGAGAAGATTTGAACGGGATGTTAGGAAGAAATGCTTCACAGTGAGGGTGGCGAGACACTGGAACAGGTCGCCCAGGGAGGTTGTGGCTGCTCCCTCCCTGGATGGGTTCAAGGCCAGGTTGGATGAGGTCTTGAGCGACCTGATCTAGTGGGAGGTGTCCCTGCTGATGGCGGGGGGTTGGAACTGGATGATCTTTAAGGTTTCTTCCAACCTAAACCATTCTATGATTCTATGAAACAAGAAATAAAACAAAAAACCCAAACCAAACAAAAAGAAAAATCACCTTTGGTTAACCTAGGATTGTCAAGATACAGAAATAAGTGAATTGTTCCATCCAGAGCCAGGCTGTTTTGAACAATAATGCAGACCTAGAAGAAAAAGTGATTTGTGGAAATTTGTATCTCATTAAAAAAAAAAAAAAAGAAATTCTACAGCATGACAACAGTGTCAAGGTACAGACAAGAAAACTGCACCCTCCAGGAGTGCTCAGATTGGGTGATGCCAGTTGGTAATTACAACTTCCATTTCCAAGCAAATCTCAAACGTGATACCAATAGGAAGCAACATATCTAAACAAATCTCTGTTGTGGGCTCTACAGATACCAGATCATGGTACTGCAAAGCAAATGGACAAAATCATGACAGCCACTGGTGATATTCAGTCTGCATAAACTTTGAACCTATGTTTAGCAGCTGAAATATTCAGAATAAATTAAGCCCTAAAGCTTTGAACTGATTATTAAAGAGGTGTTGGGGGGGGGGGTTTGGGGTTTTTTGTTTTTTTTTTTTTTTTAAAATCATCTTTGCTTCCACTCTGGGCACTCTGGATGCAAGTCCTCCAGCATCTTCAGATTCTCTCTCCTCCCCCACTGGCATCCCTAAAGTTTCTCCCCACTTCTCCTTTACATGCTTTGCGATCACTTCTCCAAAGAATATGTCCAAGATACTTTCCAAGAACCTGCCATTCCTGTAACAGTTACAGTCATTCATGGAAATCAACTTGCAGCAATGCGTGAAATAGCAAACATGTGTATAAGCACACTCCATCTCAACAGAACAGAGCAAGCCCTTCACCAGCAACTCACAAAAGTTTCACAACATACTGTCAATTAAAAAAGATAAAAGCTACTGACTAATCAGAATTACCTGCCAGAACTGTTGGCACAGTGTAGGGGCAGCAACTGGGTTTCTTTTAAACTGTTGGTGTGATCTGCTCATGACTCACAGTGACTCCAGGAACCCAGCTGGCTGCATGCATGAAACAGTAACTGAAAGCACTCAGAGAGAGGTAAACAAAATAAAAAGAGCTAATTTTTCTTGAACGTAAACATCCACATTGCATAATCATCTTGAAAGAGTGTTCTACATGGTCAATGAAAGCTCTGATTTCAGTGCTCATTTCAGTATTTTAGTGAAAGATCTCCACAGCTCTAGATTCCTCCTCCCATAAGCAGAAAACATCTAGATGCTAAATTAGATGCAATAGAATCAGACATTATTAAGCTGAACACCAGAGTTCATCTGCTGAATTTTATTAGCTTGCTTCTTGTATAGATTCTGATCAGGTCATTTTCTTATCTCCCTGCCTATTTTGATGACACTAATCAAAATCTGTGGTGGGAAGAAAACTACTGAAGAAACCTTTACTTGCATCTACAGCCGAATGCTTGCAACAGATTCCTGGATTTAGTGTGACTCTGAAGCATGCAGGACTGTTTGTGTAATGCAGTAACAAAGCTTTTTTGGTGGCAAGTGTAACATTTAAAGAAATACCAAATAAAAATGGATGCGATATGCTGTCTTTTAAAGACCATACCCTCCTCCCCTTCCCCCCACCTTCCCAAGTGTGGAACATGTTTAAATGCCCACAAGTCAAAATATAAATCTGTATAAACATTTCCCCCAGTTTTTGCTTTGCCTCTCTCTGGTCAAAAATACAATTTTAAGTACACAGTAGTTAGCTGAGCAGTTTAACTTAGTGAAAGCTCCAGATGAAAAAATGTCTGTTCAAATCTCTCTTGCTTTGGACAATGACACTAATCTATGGTGCAACCCACCAAGAAAATTACTTGGAAGGATGAGTGAATTTTGATGGGGAATTTTCCTCTCCTACTTCTAGCCTCTCTTACATTTTACTGTTTGGAGACTTCAAATACACAATAGCTCTGGTTTCAATTATATCTTGCCAGAGACAATAATAATTACATTAAAGCATGTGATTTCTTTTACACTTACAAGAATGAAGCACATATTCATCTCATTATGAACCCTTCACGGACAGAAATAGAAGCTTACAGTATTGGAAGAAGAAATCAGGATATGTGCCCTCTAAAACACCCACTGCAATGAAGATGCTGGCACTTCCATTTTCAGCGTTTTTAGAATCTAGGCTATTTTTTCTTTCATAGAATCACAGAATGGTTAAGGTTGGAAGGGAACTCAAAGATCGTCTAGTTCCAACCCCCCATCATCAGCAGGGACACATCCCACTAGAACATGTTGCTCAAGGCCTCATCCAACCTGGTCTTGAACACCTCCAGGGAGGGAGCATCTTCCCTGAGCAACCTGTGCCAGTGTCATACCACCCTCACTGTAAAGAACTTCTTCCTAACATCTAGTTTAAATTTCCCCTCTGCCAGTTTAAACCCATTACCCATTGTCTTTGTGAATAGTCCCTCCCCAGCCTTCCTGTAGGCTCCCTTCAGGTACTGGAATGCCACTACAAAGTCTGTTTAGTGATGCTTCAAATGTTATCCAGTTGTTGAGTGCTTGATGGTCTTCTATATACAAAGCCATTCAGTTCCTGTGCTTGCTCTTTTCAAAGGTAGCAGTGGACACAGAATCACAGAAACATTCAAGTTGGAAAGGACCCTCAGGATCACCAAGTCCAACTGATAACCCTACTCTACAAGGTTTAACCTAAACCATATCCCCAAGCACCACATCCAAATGACTTTTAAACACATTCGGTGTTGGTGACTCAATCACTTCCCTGGGCAGCTCATTCCAGTGCCTGACCACACTTGCTGTAAAAAAATTTTTCCTAATGTCCAGTCTAAACCTAGCCAGTTGCAGCTTGAGGCCATTCCCTCTTGTTCTATCACTAATATCCTGTGAGAAGAGACCAGCACCAACCTCTCCACATCATCCTTTCAGGTAGCTGTAGACAGTGATGAGGTCTCCCCTCAGCCTCAGCCACAGCGACTCCCATGTTTGGGCACATAAATGAAAATAAGACTCTTCTAGTCCTTGCACTTTTAATCAAAGTTCCTAGGTATTTAAGTATAATGTCAAGAATTTTGAACTTAGCTACCCAGTGAGTGCCAGTCAGCAAGACATGTAGTTTGAAGTGATGATGGAAGAATCCACCCTGAAGTAAACCAATCCAACATATTATCATTGCAAAGTACTTCTGCAAGTTCTGCAAGTTTTTTTGCAAACTTCTTTAAATCAAAGTCTTAACAGATAGAGCTTAAAAAAAAATGGCTGATACTCCAGGTCTTCTCTAAAGTGCCCTACAAAGAGAAAGCCTTCAGTCTTTAAATAAAATGTATGTCTGGAAAACTCAAGGTTCTGTGTTTTGTCTCTCCCTTTTCTAAAGGCTGTAATGTGGAAGAGCTTTGAAGATGGGAGGCATAAACAGATGTTTTCTCTGTTGAGCTTGAGTCCTTATATTTTGCATAGCCAAGGGCAAAAAAGACAAGGAAGTTGACTGGAGATCAAGAGATTTCTACACAGGAGACTACTCCTTAAGAGAAATGATTGCAAAAACTCATTTTGATCTAAAACTAGAGCTGTGTGAACCAAGGGGGAAAGGAAGTGGGCTATTCTAAGGCTTATCCTTAAGACGCACACAGTCCATAGGCATCATCTGTGTTTCTATTGGCTGCAGAGTGACTCAAAACAGTCAAACAAGGTATGATGATCTCTGAAAAGGTGAACTGTGACAGAGGAAGTTGTGGAATTAGGACTCTGATTTCAGTAATCTTGATAAGTATTTCCACTGTCAGAAATTGAAGAAATTACAGGTGCTGCAAACAGTCTCAGAGAAATAAGTCATCTAAAGCAGTATATAGTAAGAGAAGCAAAACCTCAACAGTCTTCACAATAGCCTCTTTGAAAGAGACTTGAATGTTCTGATTTAAGTAGGTGGTGGAGAGCAAACAAGAATGTAAGTTGCCCTCTTCCATGACCACCTTCAATACACATGGCAGGATCCATACTGTGAGGGCTGTGCATGTTCCCACAGGCAGGGCTGAAAATTCCTTAGGTAATACCATAAAATACACTGAGAGAGCCTTCATAGTACTGTCTTTTTTCTCATGTCCAGTGCAATTATAATTTTTTATAATTAAGGTTTATAATTTTTTTTTTTTGCATAAAGTACATATAAACTCTCCCCATTCCTAACAGAAAACAAAAGGAAAAGAGTCAAGACTCCCACCTCAAAATCTGCCTGTACAAGGATTATGAGGACTCCCACACTGCAGAACTAGCAGAATACGACACTTGGATCTATTATAGCCATTGTTCTTGATATATTTTACTGAACAAGCAAAGCTTTCGACCTGTGCACAGCAAACACTTGCGTACATGAGTACTCTTACTGCTTCAATATGACCATTCACATGGGTGAAGTTACTCAAGCACATAAGTGCAGGATAAAGGCCTGATGTGTGTAAAGCTTCTATTATCAAAGGGCTGCTGAGCTCAAGTGCAGTCTTGAGTACCTGCATGCCTGTTCTACCAATACAGATTTAGTATCTACAGTGAATAAAGTATTTTTCCCAAGACTGGGCTGGTACACTTGATTACCTTCAACAGAAAAGAAAGATTTGCTATTTTATACACAGCTTACAGAGATTTTGGTAAGGGCTCCTTCATGTAAAGCTGTACTCACACCAAGAGATCTGACCTCTGTTTTGAACAGTGCCATGTCTTGAGAATATGCTATACATCTAAATCATAGAATCATAGAATGGTTTAGGTTGGAAGGGACCTTAAAGATCATCCAGTCCCAACCCCCCTGTGCCATAGGCAGGGGCACCTCACACTAGAACAGGTTGACCAAGGACTCATCCAACCTGGCCTTGAACACCTCCAGGAAGGGAGCAGCCACAACCTCCCTGGGCAACCCATTCCAGTGTCTCACCACCCTTACTGTAAAGAACTTCCTCCTAACATCCAGTTTAAATCTCCTCTCTGCCGGTTTAAACTCATTACCCCTCATCCTGTCATAACAAGACCTTGTGAATATTCCTTCCTCAGCCCTCCTGTAGACCCCCTTCACATACTGGAAGGCTACTATAAGGTCTCCTCGAAGCCTTCTCTTCTCCAGGCTGAAAAGCCCCAACTCTCTCAGCCTGTCCTCGTAGCAGAGGTGCTCCAGCCCTCTGAGCATCTTCGTGGCCCTCCTCTGGACTCTCTCCAGCAGTTCCATGTCCTTCCTGTGCTGGGGGCTCCAGAACTGCACACAGTACTGCAGGTGGGGTCTGATGAGAGCAGATATTTGATAAGCTTTTAATACTTTAAAGTTTAAAAGATGTCTGCATTCAGAAATACATTGACTGTGGATATACATAGGTACTTACTTCCCACAGTACATAAAAATACTGCCCCACACTATTACACACAAAATGTTTAAAACACATAATTCCACACATTGGAACGAATACAGACAAAAGGATGTGTTGCTGGAAGACTTTGGGAGAAATCAGGTCATGATGTCTCAGGTCCTGCAATGCCTTTTGTTACAGGAACATTCCCAGATATTTTGGGAGATGGACCATTACTCAGGGTTGAGCAGAGGGCAGAAAAACCTTCCTAAAAGCTGACATAATTGAAATGTTTGTTCTGGAAACACTTCAATCCAATCCACATAATTATCAAGATATCTTAAATTCTTTGTCCCAAATGCCTTAAGAAAGCATTTCTCTGTAAAGAGAGTTTTTTTCAATAGGTAAGATTTGCATCATCTCAGTAGACCTTCTTTGCACCTCTTATAAAATAACTCAACTGACAATGATTACAATCACACCCAATACTGTGAATGTACTTTCTGTAGTGAGACAATCCCATCCAACGCATTTTGAATTTGCATTAGCCTACTGAGGTAGTTAAGGCTGATCAGAATTACTTCAGCTTCCAATATTCTAAGTTTTATTAAAGACTATTCTTGTGCTATAATCCTAGTGACATTTCATGCTTTCAGTTTCACTCCATACTAGTCTTCCAGTGAGTCACAGATTTTTTACCCAGTTCTCTGCAGTACTTTCCAACTTCATGTCACTCACAAACTACAAGTGCCATAGATGGTGGCCTTGACCTAAGTCATGGATACAGAAAACAGGATGTGTCCCTAGGCCAATCTCTTTCAATTTCTGTCCTGAAAATAATTCAGAATTTATTGCAATCTCTTTCTCCACCAGCTTTAATCCAGCTTTCCATTCTTATGCCTACTGCCACCTAAATATTTATAGAGCCTTATGTAACCATTACTCAATTTCAGTAAATCACATTAATTGTATTGACTTCCCAAACCACCTGGCGTAAGGGACAGAAGGGCTAGAAGAATATATACTGTATATTTTCATGCTCATGTTTGAACTTCATGTCTTTTGTTCATAATCTGAAATAGGATTCTCCTTAATATTGAGGTTAAACTAACAGGTGTGAAGGTGATAATAAACTGGCTTTTTTAAAAATACTACCGCTTTACTTGCTGTTAAAATACTAACTTCTGCTTCTGCTGTGAAACACTAACTCTACACTTGCAGATTCATTTTAAGTTTTTACTTCTGGATTTCTACTTACTCCAGTATTGGAGAAGGGATTGCCCACACAGGTCCTGGCATCCAACACAAGAGATCTACATTACATGAGCATGAACCCAGCGTCACCTAGGAGTCCCTGGTCTCATCTTATCCACGAGGAGATAAACTGTTTCCTGTTTTCTGAGCTTTTGAATCACCTACATCCAACATACAACCAGAATAAAATGTGAACTGAATTTGTAATATTCATTATTGTAAAGATTGCTTTATATTAGATAGATAATTCTCAGTAAACTCTGAGTAAAGTAGACAGGGGTGGATTGTGCTGGTTTGAAATAATTGGGAGGATTTGAATGAGAAATTAGACTATAGGCTGAGAGAGGAAATCACTGATGGTGCTACTTCACTCATAGCTTTACTGAAAAAGAAAAAATATTGTTTAAGAGCTGTAACCAAAACATAGATAAGTCTGATGGTTTGAGACTGCTTCAGACCGCTTTGGGCTGTGGCTCCTGCATGGCTCTTTCTTCCTGCCTTTCCTAGCTGGATCTGAATATTTTCACTAACTTCTTTCCTGCTGCTAATCCCCCTGCCCGATCTACTTTTGCCTATCTACTGCATAAACAGATGGTGAGATAAGATTGAGGAAAGGGGGAAGGTGGTAGGGGTGGTTAGAAACCCCTCTTAGGGATTTTGATCTCTGGGAGGGGTGTGGTGTTTCTGTACTACCTTTTCACTGTATATATATCTGTAAATATCTGTTATACCTTGTAAATATATGTTCATATATTGTGCAAAGCTGTAAATATAAAGCTTCATTTATTAACTTCCAGCTGTCTGAGTCCTAGCCTGGGTTATTTCAAAGTGTGGGGTGGGCAGCTAACTGCCAAACCATAACAGAGTGGAGGGTATGTTGGTCCTTTGATAAGTACATTTAAGATTTGCTCTAGATACTACTACTGTATATAAATTGATGCTCATGACTTACAACTACACTGCCCCTGTGTCTCAGATCTGCTCATAATCTCCTAAATTGTCCTTTTTTTCTCCATTTCTTCTGTTCTCATTACGCATCTTCTCATTACATATTAATGCCTTCTCTGCCTCACTTAAGGAAAGTAATATTTTTTTTAGGAATTTGTTACTATAATCAACCTTTGTGTTGCTTTCACTTGTCAAGCTTACAAAACCCCTGCCTATATTAAAGTTAAACCTAAGGAAGCTCATTTTACAGATGGGTTAACTTAGGCAAGGAGAAGTTAACAGTTTCACCAACTACTTAACTGGAGGTTTCCGAACTCCTAGAGATCAGTTTGTTGGACTCTGACTGGGAATATCTGAGCAAAATTAGTTTCTACGTATCTTTCAAATATTAGTCACACCACTGCCAAAGAGCCTCTGAAGCTCAGAAGGGAAGTATAATCACTGCATTTTTTCCCCATAGCACATATCGCATAAATCCCAGGCTTGTTAATCTTCTCAAATTACTTGAGAATGTCTAAACATGTGGGCTATCACTCATACTTAGCATTGTGCTCAGCCACAACCTCCCCTCTAGCTATTGGAACATACAGAATAAATACAGTGAAAAAGGGGAGGCAAATCAAAGCAGGAAGGAAAGCACAAAAGGAGGAGACAGATTTTTAAGGACAAACATCGATCTCTGTAGTTCTTTGCTTAACTCCAAAAGGGCCATATCAGATAATTGTTTAATAACTATAACATATTTAATGAGTGCAAAGGTTCCAAGCATAAGAAGATCGGCTCCTTTCCATTTTATGAATGCTACCAACTTGCATTAATTTTTCCATTTCATAGCTAGACTAAGTCTCTGTTATTATTTCTGCAACGAGGTTAGCTTCCTCCTATGCTATTCTATTCTATTCTAATTCTACTCTCAGATTTTTCCCAATCTGCAGTCAGAAAAGCTGTTTGAGGTTTTTTGTCATTCCAGTGCTCTTCCCCACCTCTCTTATCTTCCTGTAATATTCTTCCTTAAGCTCAAGCATCTTTCTCATCTCTTACAAGGTTCTAAAGAAATCAGCCAGCAACTCTGACCTCATTCCAGTCACTGCCCTGCTCCCATCCCACGTGGGACTGTAAATATTTCTTCTATTTTCTTCTGCAATAATTTCTGAGCCCACTCCCATTCTGTGGAGAGTGTGACTTCTTTTTCTTGCCTGGCACATCTCCATTCTCAAGTTTGTTTTCAATGCTCTTATTTGTGAAGTTCGTATTGCGAGATCATTTAGGGCATTACCTCCAAAATGATTTTTTATGATCAGACTGCTCCAATATTCCTGTAAGCAAAATAAAGCTCTGCTGGCAATGTAATAGTCTTTTCTTGCTGACAGTGAGGTATCTAATGCAAATCTATATTTTCTTCAGTTCTCTTGTTACTACAGCTGTGCACTGAAATGTGGTAAGAAAAAAAAAAAAAGAAAAAAAAAAAAGTGTTGCTCCTTTCCCCACGAAACTTGGCTACAATTCCAACATTTAAAAATAGGTAAGTACTCTGAGGTGACTGTGGAGAACAGTTGCTGTCAGTATCAGGATGCATTGGTGGTTTAGAAACTTAGCATTGAACCTCAGGTTTTCTTAATGCAGCTATCCAGGCTCAAGCTGTACAAGGAACATTTGAAAAGAAAGCAAGAATCATACTTTAGAAGTAAGAGCACTTTCAAATCTCAAATCAGAACACTAACACAAACCCAGAAACTATCTTTATCTTCTGTAAATCTAACTTCTTTTAAAGTTGTGGGTTTTGGTTTTTTTTTTTTTTTACTAGGTATCTTACTGTTGACATTAAAAGCAGAAAATCATCCCTTTGGAATACTACTCAATTAAAAACTAACATATAAAGTTTACCCTTGAGAAAAATATGTTAGCAGTATCTATATATTTGTGTCTTACATTTTCTGAATACTTGTAAACAAGGTACTAATTATGGCTTTTGGTAGGCATTCTTATGTACCACCACTGAATTTGCACAGACACATATGTCTACACACACAGGCATTCCCCCCACCCTCCCAGTTCTATTTCAAATAGTAAGCTTCTCTGTTACTAATTTCTCTTAAGTACCATATAGCAACAAATACAACTACAATCACATTCTGGAATATCATCACTTAAAAATCCATGCTCCTGGTACTTGCTTACAAATTACATCATTAAAAATTCCACCTGAAAAGACTGCAGTGATTTGAAAACGACACCTCCAGTATTAGTAACTCCAATTAGTGTGCATTAGAAAAAATCTCCACCATTTCATAGGCTACGTGCAAAGTAGTCTAGTGCAAGACACTTTTAAAAGACTTGTGTAGTAATCCTGATGTAAAGAACTTCCCCTACTAAGAGTTCAAAGTACAAAGAATGGCAAAAACCTTTGAGTAATGCCAAAAGCCTTTTAAGCAACAATACTGAACATTAGTAAGATTCTAATCTACATAAACAGTGAAACTGAAGATGGAATATGTCAGGAAATGATTCTTTCTCAAGCAAGATGGAGAAGACTGAGAACTCACAAACCAAGTGAGAAAGGTCAAGAAGCACGTAGGTAGCAATCATATTGAAGAAGAGAAAGCTGTTGACTGTAGCATGCAACAAAGCCAGCACTCTCCTTTACTCAGTACGGTACTCGTACCTGTTGGGAATTGGTTTAAGAGGAGCTATGGGTTGATAAATTTTATCATTTGGAGTGGCAGTAAAACCAATCAGTCAACACTTAAAGTTCACACAGTATTTAACAACAGCACCATAAATTCTGGTGCCTGCTATGAATTCCAATATGGAATAATTACAGGCTACATTCTCCTAACATTTTCTAATATGTAAGCTTTCTGAACTGTTTTCCAGCACTGGTTTGTACTTTTGGGCTATCTGCCACATTTAAAGCTGTCCCAGAGGCTGTACTTAATGGAATGGAAATGTTTTGCTATAATTTACTTTAGGCATTGGTTTGGATGATAAAATACTCCAGAGTTCATCATATTGGATGTTAGCAGCTTAAAGATGTGAATTCCAATACGGTTTGATGAGCTGTTACAAAACTTCTCAATGAAAAAATAAATTATCAGAGTAAAACAAAACCCACTATGCTAATTGAGGTATTGTGGTCTGAAACTCAGTATTCATATTTTACAGAACTCATGAGATTTTTATACAATAAATATCCTAAATTGTAATGTATTTTCAGAAAGAATGTCCTGATAGCTTCTCTAAAAAATTCTTAAACTTTTAAATTATCATTTTCATCTCCATTCTCCTCAAGGGCGCTTAACTTTAATTTCTTTCTAGGACATTACACATTTTTAAGTGATCATTCAAAAAACTGCTTATGGCTTTTAAATTGCTTAGCACTTTTTCACTGAGTGATTCCCTGTTTTCCTAGGGGATCCCAGAGATTCAACATAATTACAGCCAACAATCTTTTATACACATTAAGCAATACTTAAATTTTTGTTTGCAACCCTTTTAGTTATGTGCTTCCATTTCATACCAATCACCCAAAAATACCCCAAACAACCAATTTTAATTGAAAAGCTTCAAATTAATACAGTATTATACCATAGTTCACTTATTTTGCCATGTGATGCAAAAGTTCTGATGTTATTTTAATTATTTTATAAATAGAAACAGAAGAATTGAGTTTCCTCCTTCAAGTGCTGGGAACTGAAGCTGGTATTAGTACACACTAGTACCCAAATGAAAGTAGCTTCTGATTTTTTTACAGCAATACAATATATATATTTCTACGTGGACCAATATTCTGCATCCTTCTTCCATCTGAAAAGCAGCTTTTCCAATCACAGTGTAACAGCACAATAAAATACATAGGATAAGTTACAATAATTGCTTTAAGTGATCCTGCTCTGGCAGTGGGGTGGGACTAGATGATCTTCAGAGGTCCTTTAGAACCCCAACCATTCTGTGATTCTTTAATTTAGTTTGATACTAAAGTAAGAGATCTGTCTTGCATGAAGCACTCTACAAAACGCAGGCTTGTGACCCACAGCTGTACAGTATTACTGTCAGAAAAGTTTCAGATTAATTTATTCTAAGGTTCCCAAAGCAAGTAAAATCTAATCCAAATAATGTCATCTCAGAAATCAACACAAACAGTGCCGGAAGTTTTCTTTAATAAACCTTGTTCAACTAAAATGCTTAAGCATGCATTTAAAAGTTTCATACTACCCTCTTCAAACCTGTTGTCAAAGACTCTACAGTCCCAAAAGGATATGACTAACTAAATTTTAATGCATGCTTATGTTTGATTTTCTTTTCCTCATCTTTTTTGCTGTGACTGTCAGACTTACTTTAGTCACTGCAAACCACTGCAGCTATAAAGAACACACAGACTTGATATGGCAGCTTGGGAAGAAAGACAGATCCAATAATGTGTCATCAAAATTATTACATAAATCAGACATGCTTTATGGTATACTCAATTATTGTATCACGTCAGAAAGAATAAGATTACTTACTCTTTCTTTTAAACAGCATGGATTTTTTTTGAACAATTGAGAGCTCTATAATCGTGAGGGCAGGCCTCATAAAAACTTAAAATTCAGTTTCCAAGATATTTTAATGAAATCCCAACTCTAAAGAGTCTCCACAACAAAGCAGACAGGAAGAACATTATCTGGAAATACAAAGTTCTATGACAGTAATACCAGAGATGAACCCATACTGCTTTAAAAGCTAAAGAAGCCTTTTCCTCAGCCTTTAAAAAAGCTAGAACAACCTTTAAGTAAATCTTCCTCAAAGTTCATGCTGTCTACAATTTCCACCATCAATTTCAGGATCATCTCTGATAAATATTAATAGTTCCATTAAATTACCCATATGCAAAATTATTAAGTGTTCACACAAAAGGAACAAGAAGCAGTAATCAAGAACACATATTGCAGTCTGTACAATTGTGGGGGGACTGGGTTGGAACACCATCAAAATTACACTGTTTGAAGTATGAAGAGATGTTTTTTCCAGCAGGTTTTAAAATTAAATATGAATGTCCTCAGGTTTCCCTAGCATTGACTTATGTCTTAGATAATACCCAAATAATTTATACTAGAAAAAAGTCCTTCCCATTGTGGATCTCTCAGCCTTTTCACATGCTCTCATGTCAAGAGGAAAGCCCTAATCTTAGTTACCATTTTAAAGCTATTATACTTACTAAATAATTGAAATAATAAAGTCAGAGTAAGAATTTTAACAACACATTCTTATGCTCGAGTTTTTTTACAGATTCAGCATTTTGCCATCCCAATCATCTAAATATTGCAAGATGAATTCTAACTCTTGAGCAGTGTTCACAGGACTTTCTTCAGTATCTTGCTGTGTTTCTAGTTCCACTGTTTGTAAAATGAAAACAGAGATGTCTACTGTACCATTGATTGCTAATCTGACACTGAAACAGTGCTTTCAGAGAACTTCCTTATAACTCCACTCCCCTAACAGGTACAGTAAAAGTAGTTAGTTCTTTAGGCAAAAGACAGGAATCTGTTGGATTAAGGCTTCATTCTCTGCCTGTAATTAGTAACTTGAGGGCCTTCTGTAGATTCTGCACAGCAGTGCTGACATCTTCATATTGCAAAGCACTGCCAGCATATTTGCAATATTTCTGAGCTCTTGCAAAGTCCTCTGGAGTCAAACGGACTTCCCCTGTAAAAACATAAGTATTACAGTTACTACAAAGGAAATCTGACTGAGGCTTCCTTTCAAATGATTTCTGTGTTCTACTTTGATTTGTGTACTATTATGAAAATCAGATTCATATTTGTAGTAATACTACAAAGCCCAAACTTTAGTGTTTCTTCTGTTCACTTTTCCTCCTTCCATTCATGTAATGCTGCTGGCATTTCTAAAACACTGGCATTTTTATGACCTAGTGCCTTCCAAAAGTAAGTCAATACCTTTGAGAAAGATCTGCTCTTCATTTAAGACAGCAAAGAAGAGCAGGAGAGCTTTTTAACAACAGTAAGTTCACTGTAATCATATTACCAGAAACAAGAACAGTTGGGTTTTGTGTTTACAGTATAATTACTTTGCTCTCTTCTTCAGGAATATCACATAGTTACAGACTGTTCCTTGTCAACTGGAATAACATTTCAAAAGGTAGAAGCATTTCTCACTGACGTCTTTTACACCTTTTATATTTCCAGTTTATCCATTACTGTTTATATTTCCAATTTTATGTAAGATGACTGAAAACAAGATTGATTCCATTAAATGTGCCCCTTTTTTTTTTAAATACTGGAGAACACTAGAGAAAAATATTCTCATAATACAGTATAAAACAACTAACTGTTATTTATTAATCAGAATATATTCTTGACGTAAGTTAAAACATTGAGAGTTCTGTAATGCTCAAACACAGGCATTCAGTCTTCAATAAAGCATAGTAGGGACTTATGCCTTCCCTAACTGGAAGAATATTTAATACGTGAACAGCATCACTGATGCATGCATAAAATAAAGCACAGTTATGTTATTGTCCCTCCTTCCACCCATAAATTCACTGGGGGTTTTAAAGCTAAACCCATGCCACTCTGATAGCCTAGAGATAAATTTTAAAGCCTTTACTCATGGTTTTTCAGAGCAACTTAACTTGTAGAAGTGTGATTTTTCTGGACATGAATAATTCCTTATATGCAATACTAAAGATTTATTTATTTATTAGGTTTCTTGCACAGCATTTTACAGATTAAGAAAAAAAAAGGCATTTTCAAATGCACCATAGATCTTATATAAAAAAAAAATCAGTAAAACAAAGATTTAGCTTTCTAGCTAAGCAAGCTAAGCATCAATATACCGAAATTCATTTTTTTATCATACAATTTCAGTTAGTTGGATTCCTTTCAAAATACAACTTGCTTAGCAATATTGTGAGAACATTTAATAAGAATCTCAGCTCTTATCAGAGAATGTCTATTATATTTGCTTTGCCTTTCCCCAATTTTCAGAACAGCTTTTGAACAAATAAAATGGAAAACCTGGGAATATAAAAAACTGGACTGGTCTGCTGGTTTTCAAAACAACCCTACCCCAGTAAAAAACAGAATGGCTAAGTGCTCTTAAGATTAATTTTATCAACTTTAAAAAATATACTCTTGAAGTCTACTTATGTTCCTATTAATAAATAAATAACTATGACTACAAAATAACTGTTGGCTATTGAAGCACATGACAAATTGTGGGGCTCATTATCTTTATATTAGCTTACTGATGAATACATAAAGACACATTAAATCTCTTAGAGTACATATGCATAAGTAAATACACGAGAGGAATACATAAAACACAGGCACACATTTACCTTATTTTGTAACCCAAATAAAGTCACATAATAAAATCAGCTGGGGTCATTCTGTGACCACTTTACTGAACATCTTTAAGAAATGTAAAAGACTGAGTTCCCCTCAAAAGTGGCTTTATGCTGTGATGCCAAAAGAAACTATAAAATTGTTCTTTAAAAACTGGCCAAGGCATCAGTCCAGTATTCAACTAATTTATTGGAAGGAAGCCTAAATTTACCAGTCTAATCTTATTTTTACAGTATGAGCTCTATTAATGTTTTGCTGGCATGAAGCCTTATTTATTATGAAATCTACTTCAGATGCTATTATGACATAACTTGAGGTAAAAAAGTTAACAATTTAAAATTTATAAATGAAAGTTTACACAGTAAGGGTGCTGATCTTTTGATGTACTCAGTGGCCTCAGCTCCTACTGAAGTCAGCACCACACAATGGACAAGCAGAATAGAATTAAAACAGCTCTGTGTTCTTAAACTTTCAAAAGAACATGAAACAACTATAGTGTCTGTACTTATAGCAAAGGTGTAGCCATATAAGTTAGTAAGTGTCTTCAGTTTACATATTCTAATAGCTAATCAGTTTTGAAGAAAAGGAAAGCCATTTGTAGAAAAGAACCTGGCGGTTCAGGTAGTCACCAATTTGTCCACAAGCCAACAATCTACCTTTGCGGCAGAGAAAGCTAACAGCATTCCAGGCTGCGCTAGGCGCAGTGTTGCCTGCAGGTGAAGGGAGGTGATCCTTCTTTATTCAGTGCTACTGAGGCCACACCCGGAGCTCAGTGTCCAGTTCTGGGTTCCTCACTACAAGGGAGACTTGACACCCCAGAGAGAGCAAATGGCTGCAAAGATGATTAAGGGATTGGAGCATCTCTCATACAACAAGAGGTTGAGAGAGCTGGGGCTGTCCAGTCTGGAGAAGATAAGACTCAGGGGATCTTGTCAATGTTTATAAACACCTGATGGGAGAGAATGAAGCAGTGGGAGCCAGGCTCTTTTCAGTGGTGCCCAGTGACAGAACCAGAGGTGGTGGGCATGAACTGAAAGACAGGAGAGTCCTGTCTAAACTTCAGGAAACACATAATTTAGGTGAGGGTGACCAAAATCTGGCACAGGTTGTGTCGTGGCAGACCTGAAGGGTCAAAATAGGCCTGGATGTGTGTTGGCTTAACCAGACGTGGTTTCCTGCATTCCCTCTGTTTTTGGGGAAGAAGCAATGGCGGGAGTCTGAGCACTATGGCTTATATAACTTGTTTTTCTCCTGCTTACAACCTGTGGTAAACAAGGTGCACATGCTAGCCTCATGCTATGCCTGCGCTGAGCCCATACTCTTCCCCCAGTATGGTATAAGCAAACCTATGCTTTCACCCAAATATGGTAAGACTTGGCTTACTGCCACTCTGATTGGATATGCTAATGTCCAAAAGGGTCTAATCAATCTCAGGCATTGATACTAAAAGCAGATAAGCAGATAAGACAGTATGCCTTTGCCATGCTTATGCTTCTGCCATGATTTTGCCATTATTCTGCATTCTGCTGAATCTGCGCCTGTGATGCCTTATTATTGTTATACAGTGATATAGGCTATATGCCACCCTGGAACCGTTTTGAGTCTTTCCAGGAGCAATTTATACAGTCTTCACGCAGTATGAGATACACATCTGCTGAGATACATCGCAAGACGTCTGCCTCCACCTGCAGCAACCTGCATCTCCTGAAGACAACCAAGCCTGAAGGCACGCAGATTGTTGAAAGCCAGGAAGAGGTCAGAAAACTGTCTGCACCCCCTCTTCTTAACCCAGCAGTCTGTGGAACCTGGCATGAATCAAGTCTCAGCCACAGCTGCAGCAACAGCCGCAGCAGCAGCAGCCAATGGCCAGACCCGCCAGAGACCCTGCAAGCATTCTGGGTACTTTCAATATATTGATAACCCTGCAAGACGGGAGAAGTAATACTTGTGAGTAAAACCTAAGCTTTCCATATTACCTAGATTCTGCCCTAAGCAGAAGGGGGCCTGAGTTCCATCTAGTGGCCAAGTAGCACTATTGACTGCAAGAGATCTTCCAGTGTTAATTAGTTATATTTATTGATTGTTTATGCATATTAATAGATACTTCTAGATCTAGATATTGTTTATGTAATTGTTCCATAACTGCTACAATCGAACCTGTCTAATATTAAAAATAAATGGTATGGGGTGGAAAAGTTTGGATATTGAAAATTAATAAACAATATTAATTTTGGAAAATCATATAATATTAATTAATCATAACTCCCTTCCATAACAGGTTGCCCAAAGAGATTGTGGAGTTTCCACCCTTGGAGATTTTCAAAGCTGTCATTTGAATGAACAGTGACATTTTTTTCTCAGACCTCTTCCTTCGGTGATGCAAATTCAATCATGGAAAGAGTGCAGAGGCAGGGAGAGACACAAAGTATACAGTTCTGAGCAAAACCGCGTTACAGGATCTTTGCTTAAACAGAGAGGTTGGACCAGACGACCTCCCTTTCAACCTCAACCATCCTGTGATTCTGGGCTCTGAAAAACCTTGACAACACTTGTATGCAGAAAGTATAGAGCATTTCATTTATCCTGAAAGAAACCTGCTTCTGTGTTCATCTGAAATTATTACCTATGTAGTTATATTTATTACTGAAACACAACACATGGAATCTATAACAGGCAGCACGATTCTTCAGTTTAAGAGAAACACAAAGTGGAAAACAAAAGGCAATTTGACAAGATGCTGAAAATCATGCTACAAAAGAAAACTGAGAATGAAAATCATGTGTGTTTTACATCTGCTTCTCCTTGGTATTGTTTTCTGTCCATCACATGCTCTTCCCTTCTATGAAGCTCCTCAACTACAAGACACGCGATTAAAGCTGATTTTAATAATGCAAGTGGTGACTGAAATGGTTTTTAGACAAGATGATCTTTTTTCCAATGCAAAGCACATAAGATATTCAAAACACAAACCCTCAGAGATTTATTCATAAGATCATAAAAACACATAATGTCAAATTTTTATTTGGACTTTGTGCGTAGAAAATCAAATATTATTATACACACAACTAGAACAGACAAATGGTTTCTCTATACCATGCCACCTGTGGAAGGAAACATATGGTAATGTAAGAAGATTCTTATAAAGCCTCTGTGTGGCACAACCATGAATGCATTTAGTGTTAGCAAAATCTAGGGGTAATAAATTTTTAAAGCAAGCTACACCCAAGAAGTGCATGCACAGATTATACAAAGTTGCTGTGTAGCTCCACACACTGTTGTCAGAGATGTTAAGCAATGCTTAATTGCATAAGCTTTGACACTTTCAAAAGTCAATGTTAAACTCTGAAACCTGTTCCCACAAGACAGGATAATTATTGAAGGATTCTCACTAACTCAAATCAAAGGATAATCTGTTACTTTAACATAATTTTCTTCTGAGAAAATATTCCACTTTCTACCAGAAGTTTCTCTCTCATCGTAACAGTAATTGAATTGCTTCTCTCATGTTGTGGGAAGAAAAGAAAATATGTAATTTATTTTAAGGATATATATTTGATCTTAATACCAGAAACAGTCTTGCAGGAATATGTGGAATATCCTGTTTGGCTATGTCTATACTAGTACATTCACCAGTGCCAGGGAATGCACCTCAGCACTCAAACTTGACTGCCTACACTGTCAAACGTGTGGAACAGACTCCAGCGTGGTTTTGGCCTGTGCAAACTATCAGTTTCGCAAACAATTCCTGGGCATGATTTGTGGTCAAAGCAGGCTAAAGACTGCTCAGTATTGTCAGCCTTCACAAACTACCTTGTTCAGAAGGTTTAAAAGTTTAATGGTCTGGATGTGAGTGGCTCTGTGCCAGTTGTTCTCAATATGAAAATATTTACAAGCATGTTTTATTAGTACAGACACTGACATGGTGTCGAATCACAGAGAAAGAGTACTTTGCTCTGTGCTAGTTCTGTGGATCTGCTGGAGAGCAACACTGATCCCTTCTTTCTGTCCAAAGGAAACATCATTTCACATGCACTGTTCCAATGGAACTGCTCAACACATAGCCAGGATCCAGCCCAAATGTGTATACTGCAACTCAGGCACTTGGAAAGGCCCCAAAATTTAGTACATATTTTGTGAGACACAGACATTTCTAACTTATTTAGAGATCAGGGAACAAGGCTACTGCAGAAGAGTATTGGTGGCATAAAAAGGACTCCATGAGAATAGTATTTGCTGTTACTCTTACACATAGAGTGAAGTGAGGACACTCTGGGCAAGAGGATGGTGACAAGCAAGGAAAAACACTTTCCTTGCTTTCACGCTTCTTCATTCTATGCATGCAAATACAACTGTTACTGTATCTCTGCTGACATATCCCTTATGCCCTCTCAGACTCCTGCACAATTGACAGCGTTATTTTTTAAGCTTTCAGAGCTGAGAAGCTGCAGGAGCTATATTGTCTCTTTGGATACATTTCTGCAAAACACCCTTGTAAAGTGTTACAAGACCCAAACTTGTAGTGACACAACTGATGTACAGAGGAATGTGGGCATGCAAGGACTCAGGTTAGATCAAGTTAGAGTTTCATCACTGTGCTTAGCAAGGGTCTTAATCTCTTAATTACATGACAGTAGCTACTATGAATTCCTGCAAACACAGTCTACCTTCAATGTAAATAAAAGGGAATCAGAGAGGGGATCCTCAATCAATTCCACTGCTACCACTTTGAGGACAGTGCCAGCAACAGATATCTAGAGCCTGAAGAAGGACTGAAGGAGGAGAGCATCTGAAATGCTGAACAAAGGAATTCAAACTAGTAAGTCAGATTCAACAGGGGCCAACAGGGGCCCCTAGCACTGGGAACAAATAAGAAGAGCTAAAGATGTGTGAATGTCTGCAAAGAGAGGATGTTATTGGCATCACTGAGACAAGGTGGGATGACACCTATGGCTAGTGTTGGGATGAAGGGTTACAAGCTCTCCACAAAGGATAAGCAGGGGAGACAGGGGAGTCAGTGTCACCCTCTAAGTCTATGACCAGTTGGAATTCATGGAGCTCTCCACCTGGGGATGGATGAGGAGATGACTGAGAACTTGCAGGTCAGAATTAAAGGCAGGGCAGGGACAAATGATATTATAGTAGGGGTCTCGTACAGGCCACTTGGCCAGGAAGAGAGACACAGATATGAGTGGCCTCATGTTCACATGCCCAGATATTCATGGGGCACCTCAATCCACCTGATAGCTCTTGGAAAGGCAGCACAGGAGAGCACGAGCACTGATGACAATTTCCTTCACCAAATGGTGGAGGAGCCAGCAGTGGATCTTTCTCTCACCAACAAGGATGGACTGAAACTCATGGAAAGTCTTGGCTGCAGTGACCACAAAATAGTGGAGTTCAGGATCTTTAGGGCAATAAGAAGGGTGGACCAGCAAGTTCTGAACGTCAGAAGAGCAGGCTTTGGCCTCTTCAGAAATCTGCTAGATGGAGTACCATGAGATAAAGTTCTCAGAGATAAGAGGTAATTTGTGGCAGCCAACATGGCTTCACCAAGGACAAATCAGGCCTGACCAATTTCATGTCCTTCTATGATGGGGTAACAGCACTGACAGACAAAGGAAGAGCAACTGAGTCACCTACTTGGACTTTTGCAAAGTGTTTGACACTGTCCCCCACAACATTCTGGTGTCTTAAGTTGGAAAGACATGGAGCTGATGGGTAGGCCACTATATGGATGAGGAACTGGCGTGATGATCACACTCAGTTTCAGTTAATGGCTTGTTGTCTAAGAGGAGCCAAGTGATGAGAAGTGTTCTTCATGATCTTTGTTGGTGACATGGACAGTAGGATCAAGTGCAAGTGCACCCTCAGCAATTCTGATGACACCAAGCTGTGTGGTGCAGTTGACATGCTGGAGGGAAGGGATGTCACCCAGAAAGAGCATGATAGGCTTGAGAGATGGGCCCATGTAAAACTCGTGAAGTTAAACAAAGATAAGGGCAAGGTCCTGCACCTGCGTTGAGATAATCCCAAGCACAAACAGACACAAAGCAGTCCTGAGGAGAAGGACTGGGTTAACGAGAAGCTCAACATGAGGTCGTAATGTGCATTTGCAGTTCAGAAAGCCAACCAAAGCCTGGGCTTCATTAAAAGAAGCGTGGCCAGCAGGCTGAGGAAGGTAATTTGTTCCCTCCACCTGGAGTACTGTGTCTAGCGCTGGAGCCCCCAACACAAGGAGGACATGAAACTGTTAAGAGCGGGTCTAGAGGAGGACCATGATGATAATCAAAGAGCCAAACTTTCACAGACCATGCCTTCCTTAAGGTTGGTGTTTGTGTGTGCACTTCAAGCATGATATATGCAAATAGACATAATATACATATAACATAGGTTATCAGTGAATTTAACATCAAAAACAGATGGCCTTTTAAAATATAAAAGTCTTGATTAAATGGTACATCTAAATGCCATCATTAACAGTACCTTACATATGACTTAATTTAATACAGGCACTACTTATCATCAGGCACATAATTCTACTGAGACAAAAAACACTGCTGGAACGTCATATTTAATGAAGTGAAAAAATAACTTCCATAATGATGCTGTAGAAGCAATGTTAAGCAAAGAGAACGTGCATTAATTACCAAAAATACAATTTAGCATTAGGGATATAGGCTTTGCTAAATATATCAGAACCTTACTTGAGAAGCAACAATATAAATAATGAAAAACCTAACACGAAGCTAACACTCATTGGTTTGGAGAGGTTAGTTAGATAACACTAACCATATGCTGTGGCAAAACTTGCAGGAACTACTAAACTCCATAACACAATGTTTACACAATGTCCATTCTTTTTAAAATAACTGATTTTGTAGCATTCAGATAAAGATGACATTTCTCAGACTTCCATTTTGAGTGCGGGAGAAACACACAAGACACAGCACATCCATGTACAGACAATATAAACTCCACCATCTTACCTGTAGACTGAGCACTGTAAAGGGAAGGATCAACTAGAGGAACATTCTGAGGAGCAGGCTGAATGGTGTTACTTGTCACTCCTGCAAATCAATGCAAAATTAGACTTGGGTTATTTTTATTTATAGATTTTAAAAGTAAGCAGACAAAGCAAGAAATAGAATGGGTAAACCTAATGACGTAATTTTTAAACTAAGAAGCTGATAACTTCCCAATTCTGACAGTTTTCAGTGAGTAATTTTAAGACCCTTGTTTCACAATACAAATGTTTTATAAAACAACACAGAAGAATCTCTCTGGAGATATTCAAAACCTGCCTGGATGCGTTCCTGGGTGATCTAGTATAGGTGATCCTGCTCTGGCAGGGGGTTTGGACTAAATGATCTTTCAAGGTCTCTTTCAGCCCCTGACTGACTGTGATTTTGTAATTCAGAGGCTGTCATTACTATTATCAGTACAGTATTTCACAGAAATTTAATTTCAAGCATTTAAAACAGATAAGGCAATACTAGTCTAAAAGACATTGGTTACCCTGCAAAAACCTGCTAAAGAAGAGTAGGAGTAAAATTTTATATCTGAAGTTTAAATTCTGCCTTTATATCAGAGGTAGTCTCCATTATTGTATTTTTAAAGCCCGATGCCTGTCATCTCATACTTGCAAACTACCTCCTTGGTAACACCTCCAAAAACAATCGGTGAAAATAAATAAGCTAACTATATTTAAAAGTGAAGTGGTGATGCTAGAAGAAGAAACAGCACATTATACTGTGAAGCATTCTTATATATGCATTGACATTTTACACCCAATCATTAGAACCAATCCAAAACTATGTTTTTGTAGTATGTTCAGAACATGCCAGACTAACGTAAGAGAATAGTGTAATAACGTCTCTAAATGATCTGCTATTTCATAGAACAACAAATAATTACTGTAATCCAACAAGGTACATATTTTATGATTTTCCGATCTGGTAAAAACAAAGAGCTAAATATTTACCTAGGCTGAATGTAAAAAACAACACTCTTCCCCTCTCAGACCCCCAAAAAATCCACCTATCTGAAGGATTTCCCTTTGATAATGCTGAAAGAAAGAGCATCCTGAACTTTTCATATGGTGCAGCACTTTTAAAATGAGAAAGTAAAAGGAGGGGCTGAGCGACAAAAATATCTCATGTGTTCTACAATACAAAAATGTATCTGAACAATCAAATTATCACCAATGTTAAAATCAAGAGCTTTTAATTATTTCAGTCTTATCAAACATCATTCTAAAAGGGTAACACAAGGTGAAAAATTGTAGTCACAAATCATCCTTTTTTTTTTTAAACACAGCAACTGCGAAGAACTTTGAATTTTTAAGAGCGTGGTTTGGGTCCAAAAATGACACAGAATTAGAATGATGTAGGAGCCAATACATTTAGCACAGGGACAAAATTTCCATTAATAATGTTGTTTGAGGTCAACCACACCAAAATAACTGCGTGGAAAAAGGAGCATAAAACCCAAATAGAAGTATAAATGGTATATCAGACATGACTGTTATAGTATTGTTGTAACAGTTTCAACGTTATGTTGGATGTATTCCCACATAAAGAAGAGCAGTCCATCTGCACAAGGAAAGATAAATATGAAACAAAGTAATATAATTTCATTTACCAAGTGAAAGATTCAAATAGTTTTTCACAGTATAGATGTTGAAATATATTACTCAAAAGAAGATAAAAACTATACTGTCTGCAGAGTCACTCTTTCAGTGCGTATCTTCTCTGGCAAACTGCTCCAAAATATGAATTATGTATCTAAAACCTGTAAAAAATATTTACTATGGCATTTTAACAGTGTTAACTTATGAAGCTGCTGCTGCCATAGCATACCCCTATTATTTTACTTTATAAGTAATGGAAAAAGTGTTAGAATTCACCTCTCAAGAACAGCAGGAATGTTTCAAGTGCAATTCAGATGTACCTGTGTTATGAGGTACTTCAGCTGGAGTGTTGGCTGGTGCATGGGCCCCAGGTGGTATATGTATACCAGTGAAATTACTGGTTGGTGTGTTGTTAGCTTCCTGTGTAGATGATGTTGGTTGAGTTGTCCCACCAGTGGCGGAAGATGACCCTGCTTCTTCGCTTTCAGCATCTGCTAAGGTGACACAAAACAGGAATTACTACAACTCTTCTGTACAAACACTTGAAAGATTAACTTGCTTTTAAAACCTCCTTTCAATCTTTTGTTAGCAGAAGAACTGCCAGCAGGGTGACATAAAACATTTATCAATGATAGACATCTATTTGACAGAGTAAAAAGCAGCATGTCATAGGATAAAGATCTAGAAACTCATATACTTTCAAAAATCCCTTCTGTTTAAATTGAAAGATCATCTTATTACTGTCTGACTATAAGCAATTTGTCTCATTAACACAGTCCCTTTTACCTCTATGTTCTACACCCACTGCAGATGAATAAATATGCATTAGTCTATATTTTAGTATATACATGAACCAGAATCTGGAAACCTGTAGTTGCTTTACAAACATTGTAAAAACAAAGAGTGCCAACCCTACTCTCCATCAATTCAACAAGCCATAAACAAATATAACTGAGTCATAACTGTAGAGGTGATACTGCTTTGGCAGGGGGGGTTGGACTAGATGATCTGAGGTCTCTTCCAGCCTCTAACCTTCTGTATATAGAACAGTTAAAAGTACATAATGCACTATAAGAATAATAAGGTTTAATATATTTCATAGCATGTACAAGGAACATACATATTATTTTTCAATCTAGTCATGTTCTTAAGGTCCTGGTCTAGTTTACTCAATGATGTTTGAAGGCTAATGGTTCAATTTTATTATGCTTAATGACCCAATTCATTTAGAATATGGTTGATTTCTACTCCTTAATTTCAATTAAGTTTATTTTTAAAAATCTAATTTTCTTTCAGTGTGTATGTGTTCATTTGTATCAATAATGTCAGGTGGAACAAGAAGTTTTGAAAATGGCTTTAACAGCCAATTCTTGAAAGTAAAATGTATATGGGAGCAAAATGAATATGGGAACACAAAGTTTGTATGTGTTTTTTTTTGAAAAAGCAGTGTTTTTTAATGAAACCTATACTGATCTTTGACTATATAAAACAATGTGTTATGCAAACACCTCTGCTTAATAATTAAAACAGTCTTCTATTACAAATATTATAATTACAAATACCAGGATTTTTTCCTCAGGTTACTCTTCCTCCCAGAAAAAGTCCAGGTACTATCTTTACTAAAAACAACTAAACACTCTCTACTTCACCATACTATTTACTACAATAAAGAGCTATAATGCAGAGTAAAACCAACAGTTCTGTCATCAGGACACTTTTACTGGACTTTAATAAATATACAGTTGAAGAATGTATTTTTTTTGTTTATACTGCAAAGTCGTTTACTTTCATTCATAACATCCAAGTACCTACAAATAAATTCATAAATCCCCCATACTGACAGACTAAAACCAAGAAACTTATTTAAAATACTAAAAAAAAAAAAAAAAGGAAAAAAAAGAAACCCAGAAGCAAAGTTGTGTCAGGCATGTCAAGCATTGCTAGCAAAATTTAATACAGAAACACAGAACATGGTAAAGTTTTTCTGTGTTGTGATAATTATTTTCAATTGCTGCAACCAGTAATTCAGGCTGTGGTTTTATGAAGCTATTTCTAACATACGCAAACAAACACCTGGCCATTTCTGGAAGGCAAAGGGTATCTTAAGGTTTTTCCTTCACTATGTTTTTTTGCTAGAAACTCCTATTGCAGTATCATGCAGCTAACACATATGAGTGTAAAATTAAATGTGTTAAAATTGGCAAAAGGCGGCAAGATTCAAAAGTAAACACCAGATATACAATGTTTTAAATAATAATAGTATACTGATAGGAGTAAGTCATTGATTGAATCTTTTTTCCAGTGTTAATTTAAAAAATATATTAAAATAGTTTCAGAAAATAAAATGTATCTCAGAGTTTTACTATATATCAGATTAATGGAAGAGAAATCTGTAACACTCCTCATGCTGTCTGACGTTTAGGCTGCACAAATTTATTTGTAACACTGTTATCAATTATTTATTGTTTGATCAAATTGTAGACAAAGTTGAATGTACGGTGTTACCAGAAAGTATATTTTGGGAAAGTTCAGTATCTTTATCAATGACCTGGATGAGGGAATTGTGTGTACCCTCAGCAAGTTTGCAGATGATGCAAAACTGGGGTGGGGTGGCTGACAGCCCATCAGGCTGTGCTGCCATCCAACAAGATCTGGACAGGCTGGAGAGCTGAGTGAAGGCAAATCTTGTGAAGTTCAGTAAGGACAAGTGCAGGGTCCTCCATCTGGGGAGGAATCACAACAGGCACCAGTACAGGCTGGGGGCTGCCTGCTGGAAAGCAACTCCATGAAGAATGACCTTGGAGTCTTGGTGGACCGCATCTCCCCTACAAGAGAGACTGAGAAACCTGGATTATTTAGTCTGGAGAAGAGAAAACTGAGAGGAAATCTGATCAATGTGTGCAAATATCTGAGAGGTAGGTGTCAAGTGGATGGGGCCAAGCTCTTTTTGCTGGTCAGCAGCAGTAAGACAAGGAGCAATGGCTACAAACTGGAACATAGAAGGCTTCACCTCAACATGACGAGAAACTTCTTTGCAGTGAAGGTGACAGAGCACTGGAACAGGCTGCCCAGGAGGTTTGTGGAGTCTCCTTCTCTGGAAACTTTCAAAACCTGCCTGGAAGCACTTCTGAGCAAACTACCCTAGGGGATCCTGACTTGGCAAGGAGTTTGGACTCAATGATCTCTGGAAGTCACTTCCAACCTCTAAAGTTCTGTGATTCTCTCCAAACCGTTCCCAGTTTCAGCTTCAAACTTCCCCACTGAAAAAGTCACTTCTGTGAAATTGCACTGCTATAGGCAACACTCTTCATGTCAAAGCCTGGCAATATTATACACAGTAACCAAAACCAAAGTGTTAGAAGTGCTGAACACTGGGTCTGTTAGCGGCAGATTCACAAAAGGGCAATATACATTTAATCAGGTATATGTATCAAAAGATCAAACTCAACTGTTTGATTTGCTCATTATGCAACTGGCAACTGTTAGATTGTATTAAACACAAAACCCCCTTTGTTTAAATTAACACTTCAGAGGTGTTTCAAGTGTCCAAATGTTATCTTCAAAGATTAGAACTGTTCTTTTTGCAAGGTAAATATTTAAAATATTCCTTATCAAAGGCTAAAGTATCAGAACCATTTTGAGATATATGCATTTGTGAAGAGTAGTGCTAAGTACAAGTATTTCAGGCTGCTGGAAAAGAACACTAAAGTCAACAAACTATTTTTAAGTGCTTGCTTAGAACATTAGTAACATTATTGAAACCCAAATCTTTTTCAGGGAATGGGAATAAATGTTAGAAAAATTAGAGAATTAGTTTCTCATAAAGCCGTAATGACTAGAATTTAAAGTTCCTTAAACTTGCTTAAGGATCCTGAAATACCAGCTTGTGATCAGTGATACAACTGTTTAACATTGTTTCACCTCCAGATGAGTTTCTTGTTTCAGAATCTCATTGACCTTTGCGCTTGTCATATCCCAGTATAAAGTACTCACATTGTTCAGAATTTTCACAGACAGTACACCTAGGTTTTGTTTTGGTTCTGTTTTAGTGGGGGTTTGTCTGTTTGGGATTTGCTTTCTCTTTTATTTATTAAAAGTAATACTTTGCTGAATTAGGCTGACATTCCACGCCCCATAACCATGTCCAAGGACATTTTCATATAAATACAGGACTCTCAAGGCTTAATGACATTCCCTTGTCTAGTGTAAGGATGCACTGATGATGACCTAAATGCAGAATCTCATAGCACTACATTTAAACTAGCAACATTTCCAGTTTTTAAGAGCCCAAACTTCTCTGATTCTCAGGGCTCCTATTTTTAAGGTGTCCAGAGAGTTATAGACACTCTATTAATTTTGAATTCTTCTCTAAATTTTACTGCATGGTTTCTCTTTAGCTTGAGATGTTGTTAAAATATGCATAACACAAGTCTCTGTTGGAACGCTGCTGTTTAAAAACACATGCACTTTCAATTTTTTGCCACAATATTGAGAAATGTTGAAAATCCATGAAGTTTTCACACACAGCTCTTTCTATGAGTTGGGTCTATAAAGATTCTCTGGAATTCTGTAACATAAATGTAGAATATATGTCATATATTACAAGGAAAGTAGTGATATCTAATGTATTTTATTATTTACTTTTTTTTTTCCATATTTGAAATTACACTTCTACATTTTTTTCCATCAGTGTAAAATTGTGCTGGGCTACTGCTAAGTGACCTTGATGTGTACTCTAGGACTTGTACTCCAGCTGTATTAATAAATCGAACATATAGTTTTAAGGTTTCAATGGTGGCATCCTGACAAAAGCATGCATAAATCCAACAGCAGAACTGCATAAAGCATGCCTATGTTACTCCATAAACATCTCCAACAGTTACAGTATGGTTTTCAAGAATCACAAAGAAAATCACAGACTGGAAAAAAATGGTAATTTGTCAAGCTGCAGAGACTTAGCTTCACTGTGTTTGAACACTTTCTCCCATTTGCAAGGAGAAGAAGAAAATGAGCAAGCAGAAAGGAATGGGGAAGGTCCAATTGTACATTCAAACAATGTTGCTTTTCTTGTTATGATATACAAATCAAGAAATGACATTTTTTTTAGAGTCTTCAGATAAAAAATTACATAAAAATTTTGTCTTCATTGTGTAAAGCATTATGGACACCTACACTACAGAGCTGTTTTCCAAAAGCAAATTTCATTAATTCATTGCTCAGTAAACAAAATGACATTGTTGAATTACAGATATTGCAGTTCCCTATCAATAAGGATATTAACATTTTGGCTCACAGCATTTATGTTAATTTTAAGCTGCATGTAGACTTAACTTGGTAATAAAAGCCACAGTCTTCATCAAGTCACACTACTGCTTGCAATGACCTGCAATGACCAGTAAGGATTTGAGTAGTCTTCATTCTACTTTCCCTTCTACAAGACTTTCTCTTTCAGACTTAAACAAGTCCTTCGCCTCCACATTAGTAAAATGAAAACCCTGTTTATTGCTGCTGAGAGCAATCCTTTTTCCTACACAAGCTGCATGCACAGATTTTTTAGCAAAAGCTCAGTAATCTGTGCTTAGAAATTAATTTTTTGCAATTGCTTGGATTTAGTAATTAATTTCATTTAATCGGGTGAGCTTTGTCAACATTGCACTACAAGCATTCAAGTAGGGTCACCTAAAGCCAGATGCCCAGGACTGTGTCCCACTGGGGTTTTGAATATATGTAAGGATGGACATTCTATAACAACTCTTGGCCTCTCTTTTCAGTACCTGACCACATTCATGACTATTGTTTTTCTAATAATTAATTCCTATTCTCCTTGCAACCAGTGTCCATTGCAAGTTGTATTACTAGGCACATCCAAGGAGAGTCTGGCTTCAATGTTCTCTACATTCTTTCATTAGGTATAGTTTAAGTCAGTGCTAAGAACTCACTTCAACTTCTATGCCATGGACCACAGTTCACATCTGGAAGACAACAGAAAAATCTAATACTTAAGCAATATATTACTTTCAGCCTACCAAAGATTGAATTGGGAGGAGTAAGACTATCTCCTAGTTATTTATACTTTGCTTGCTGTCTGATAAAGCTGGTAAGTTAGATAGTTTTTATTCATGCTACTTTGTCAGTTTTTATCTTCTGCTGCCCATTTGTCTTCTGCTAAAGAATCAGCCAGTGGCTGCTAAGTGGAACTGGATGCTACATCTTGCTGGTAGGACCACCAGTTTAATCTGTCAAGAAATAGGTCATGTGCACCCTCCTCTTTCTTTGTAAATAAAGAGGAAAGAAATTAAAAATATGAGACTGCATGATGAAAATATTGAGAACCAGAAAAGCTTTCTAATGATTTGGCACTTACAATAAAACCTATGTGCAGAAAATTAAAAGCCTATCAATAACAAATTTGAAATTACAGGTTCAGACCTCAAAATCCACTCAAAACCCAGGTACAGACCCCAAACATGAAAGAATGGGAACCAAGAAATAAATATTGGGGATGTGCGTGTATGTGTGTTTGTGCACACGAAAACCTATAGATCTGTTACAAGGTATTTTCATAAAGCTTCATGTAGCCACGCCTTCAAGGTGACTCTCCAAATCACATACAAGTCACACTCTACAAGTTAAATTTGTCTTTTGAATTGTCAACGCTTTTTAATTACAAAAATTTCTATTATCAAATTCAAGCTTAAGAGATAAATGAGTATCAACTTCTGTGACATCTAGTCAAGCCACAATAGTTTATATACTAGCTCAGAGTGAAATTTCAAATCATTTAATATTCTTAGTTCTTTCATTAGGTATGTAAAGAATTACACAGAGGTTATTGTCATAGAGCAAAATCAGTGTTTTCATTTGCATAATGAAAATATTCATTCCAAAGACACCCTATTTCCATAAGAGATTCCCATGTTAAAATGTGTATTTCAAGCTTCCGCACTGACTGGGAAGGAAAACAAAGAGACTTCTTATTAATGAATCAGATCACTGTCAAAAGCAACTGGTGAGATGCAGAAAGAATTGAACATTCACAACGGATTAAGCATAGAAAAACTGGAAATAATAGAAAAGTAAGTGGATGGAAATATTTCAAAATTAATTTAACAATTACATTTCAGCTTTATTTTTATTTGCTTCAGAAATGGTTTTGTATACATTTTGCTTTAATCAAATACTGAAAAACATGATCAATTTGTACACAAAACAGTAATACTATTATCTGCTACAGCAGTTTAACCAAAAAAGGTTTGCATGTAATTTAATTTGACTTCACAAAAACTCACATAGATCTGTGAAGTCTATGCATGTATGCTTCAGAAATAGGGTAATGTTTATCAAGTTTAGAAATAATATGCCAGCTCTAGTTTGATTGGTTACTTATTTTTAGTAAAAATACACTTAATGAAATAAAAGATGTTGGGATATCATCTATGTGCTCTTGTAAGGTAGTCTGCCTACTATGTGTCCTGTCACCTCATGGAGAGGCTAGCATGTGTTGGTCACAGCAACGGTGTGTATTTATAAGAAGTTCTAAAGGAGAAAGGTTTGGATGCCCCTCTATCAAAGAGCTAGAACTAAATCTAGACAGGCCTGAGCACATTAAACAGGTTACAGCACAAGTTATAATTGGAGAGGTTTAAAAACAACCTGGTCAACATTCATTTTAGTAAGTGGGTGTCCCTGAAAATCACCACTTTTTACCTAACACTTAAAGAAGTAATTTCGAGGAATCCTGTACAGCTAAGTCAGGTGCCAGAAGAACACAGAAGTAACTAAAAACACAAGTGGAAAAGTGCATGAGTGAGAAAGTAGCAGGAAATCTAAGCTGCAAAGATTAGGCCATAATATGTTTTTGAACCTCATGTTATCATACAGGAAGGTAGGGGACATCTCACAAACAAGTATTTACTTTGAAGCCGTTATCAATTGATCAATCCATTTTTTAATCCTATTTAACTTCAGAGAGAGGATAAACTGGGGGATTATAACTTTACAAAACAGATTAAAAAGGACTGTAGTATTAAAAGAAATGCATGGTTTTGGCCCAAAGGTGACAATACTTTCTCAGAGAGTAGCTGTATTCAAATAATAATAACTCCCACTGTGGAAAAAAAAAAATTGAATTAATCGAATAGTAAGGTGCAATAGAAGTAATATTAGGAGAAACAAAAAAGAAAAAACAGGTGGCCCACCAGGAACAGAACATTAAGCAATGAAGAACTGTGCATATCATTACTTTGGTCTTCATCCAGCTCTTTGCTCTGGTAAAAAGAAAAGAGAAACACATACCAAAGGTCTCTCCCTCCATTCCGATAGGGCCAGGCTGAGGAGTCTCTCCGTTCTTCAAGCAGTTATGAATGTATGCTGCCTTCCATCTGGCATACTTCCTGTGCTGGGCATTCTGTGGAAGGGAAAAGCCCAGACAATTTAACTACTCACTTCTGCAAATTAATGTGTTCAAACCAGAAATGTAAGCTGCTATTACTTAAAATCCCTTGAAAGATAAGCCACACCTGAAACAAATCAGTGAATTAAAAAGAAATATAAAAATAACTGCTCTACAGGTTCTCAGTATGAAAGGAAAATGTGGAGATGATTTATTAGTGTAGTATGTCAAGAAAGAAAATAAATTATACGAGGACCATCTAGTGTGAAAGATAGAACAATGTGTAGTAATTGCCAATGTGAGATAATAAAGAAGATTTCCTGTCTCAGCAAGGTTAGGTGATTATTTACTTTAAATATCTGAAACTTTAAACATTATATTAATTTTAAAGTGTTTTCAAAAGCATAAATGCAAAAAAGCTGCTGAAGTTGCAGATTAGTGTGGTGGTGTTTGGATATTCCTGGACATACAGTATTTTGATTTAGTATCTTCACAACATAGCTAAAAGTCGGATGGAAGGACTTGAGCAATACATAAACTATATGCAGAGCAATGGGCTATATATATATATTAATAAATACTTCAAATAAACTGCTAACAACAAATTCAATAGTTATTAGAAAAAAAGTCCCGAACTTAATCATTACATTGACAGTTAATATAACTGCTGTCAATTCCCATCTTCTGAAATGGTGTTGATATGAAGCAATAGCAGAGAGAAGCTAATCTGTGGCTTGCCTTTCTGTTTCTATTTCCATTTCTATAGTAATAGTTTGAAATTGAACAGAACTTCAGTATTTAAAGAAAATCAAGACAATATTTATTTTCAGTTTCATGGAATTGAGGAAAAGCATTTAACCTGGGTTTTCATATATTCTCCTTTTTGCAAAACATGAGCAATTGACATAAAGGTCAAAATCTCAACTGTTTTTGAGATTTTCCCTTTCATTAGAAAAACTAAACAAACAAAACCAAAGAAACAAACAAAAAAAACCCCAGTTATGAGGTCATGTATTTCAAGGAACAAAGGTGAATATAAACAGAGATGAGAATAAGGAAGTATGAGTGGAATAATTTGGCCAAGTTGATCAATACAGGTCAACAGTGTGCTTCACATCAACGTCATCACATGCAAGGTACCAGTGAACTCAGATTTTCACAGTAACAATGACAAGTTAAATGGTTTAGAAACTGAAGCAGACAGAATCATCTTATCTTTAAGAGTCCTGAAATAACATGCAAAGTTTTTGAAAATTAATAAAATTCACTGTACTTCACAAATTACTGCAATGTCATCTAGAAAGGTTAGAGGGTGACAGTATAATGGATATCTCCAGGAACTTCCCTTGCTCATATTTAATACATCACTATCCATCAGGATGCTCACGTAGCCCAGAAGAAAGATATGTTCTTCACTTTCACAAATACGATGTTCTCCAGAAAATAGTCTATCCTTGTGACTGATTTATTAAAATGCAGTCACTATACCTCAGAAAGGAAATGGAAATGCACAATTAGAAAACACAACTTTCTGTTAAACACTTTCTTTTGATACCTGGACAGTAGTGTTACAGGTGCAATTCTTTTGTTATTCATAAATACACTTACCGAACACATAAAATGGAGAAATACATATCCAGAGTACAGTACTTCTAAAAAATAATGCATTTACTCTTTGACCCTAGGAACTGTCATGATTTGGTGTAATAAAGGGTATTAGGGCACATAGCAGCCAGTTTTAAGAGAATACATGAAAGAACGCTCTTACTTGCACCTCTTGATAGATGAAAGTTGTAGACTGGTATAGTCAAAAGCTATAGAAGATATGGAATATTGCAAGAATACGTGGCTAATTGTTCTTGGGAAAGACTTCTCTTTAAGACCTAAGCTTAACTTCCTGTGTCATGGTACACAAGAAGGGCACCACTATCAAAACGATTCTTTTACCTGCTTTCCTATATTTACAAATGAAAGTAGCCATGGCAATTGCATTTTAAACTGAGTAAATATGCCTGCATGTTAGGTTCACCTATCAGATCAGGGATTTAAATACAGGATATTAAGTATCTGAATTACAAGAAAGGCACAGAAGATTTTGGAATCAGAACAGTCACCGATTTGTTATGGGCCTGCAAATCAGCAGAACTTTTAAGTTCTCAGACACTTTTGCTAGTGGAAGTCTGCAATAGTCAAGCATGTGAGAACAAAAAAACCAAACGTGATTAGCTGTGTGGATTTAGGTGTCATGAGACATATTCAGGACATATGTGACCAGCATTTCATGATTTTGTCTCAAGATTGTTTAGCACTGCTATTTCTTATTTATTTTCCCAGGTATTTCAATCTTCCTTTAATAAGAATTTAAACTTATCTCCATGATCCAGTAACAGTATTCTCTACTTTTTTTCCCCTTTTGCCAGAAAATATCAATTATACCATCACATTATCAAACTGAGCTACTCATTGAGTTAATTTAACAAGGAAACCTCACTTTTCATTTTCACAAGTACCTCCTCCTCTGTACTTGAGATTAGTTCTTCAGTGAGGCATGAATTACAGAAAGCAGCTGACTATGCATTAATAGAAAAGTTTGTCTTAAAACAGACCAAGAGATTATGCAGATGTGCTTTAGTAAAAGTAATCAGGATTTTGATCAGCCAATTCTGGAATAATTATTTGATTATAAGACTACCTGCCATAAAGAGCACTGTATTAGTTAATTTAGTAGATAATTTTAAAGTTAAAACATTAAAGTTCTAGTGGTCAGATAGCAATTTTTATGAAGTAAATTCACATTGTTCCAACTTAACATAACACTTCTAACAGTAAAGTTTATTGCAAACAAAAAAATACCAATTTTGACTAAAATTGTACACAATTCCATCTCAATTGTTAGCACTAAAGTTCTTGCTTGCAGGGTAAAAAAAATAAAATGTGCAAAAAGTCTGGAACCTTGCACTGTTTTTCCCTATACTCATTCCTACTTGCCCAATGTAATGCTCCATGTTCCCCAGTAACAATCAGACTGAATTTCTAAGTCATATAGCATCTTCTAACAGATACAGAAAGGAATGCTTTTAAAAAACCAAACAAATAAAGTAAAATAGCACCAAAGCACTACTATCATATTCACTGATCTTAAAATAGAGATATTGCTTTATTGATGAGAGCAAATCCCACGTAATTCCTCTCTCTGGCAATGCACAAGGGAAGGAAACAAATGTCTCGTATTTCTTAGATAATTTATACGAAATAGCACAGTTCCTTAAGACTTACTACCATGCCTTTGACTGCACAATTAAAGCTTATGTTCTCTGAAGCTTATATTCACAAATTACAAAAACAATTTTACAGAGCTAAACCAGTAATTTGTACCTAGGTGCTAGAAAAGGCAATTAGATAATACACTTATGTCCCTAATGCTTACCTCTTCTGAGAGCTCCCCGAAGACTGTTAGCACATCTATAAGGAGACTTGCAGTATAAAAGGACTTTATCATGTTTCTGTAAAAAAAAGATAACAGTTCACTAACTTGGCAATGTCAGTCTCTTAGGATCAGATTTTAGAAGTTTGTATTTTTGATCACACTGGCTTATTTCAAGCCAATCACCACTTGTTCTTTTTTCCCTCTCCTCCTTTATTCCAAGGTAACAGAAATTACCTCGCAATGCTTAGATTTAGCAGTATGCCTTGGCCTGTGCTGAAAAAACTCTGGACTGAGGGCAGAAGAATTTTACCCCAAAGGAGCAAAATAAAAACACTTGCACAGAATTGAAGGTTAACCTCTGCTATGAGGACAGGCTGAGAGGTTGGGCTTTGCAGCCTGGAGAAGAGAAGTCTTTGAGGAGGCCTTCCAGTGTCTGAAGGGGGCCTACAGGAGGGCTGGGGAGGGACTGTTCACAAAGTCTTGTTATGACAGGATGAGGGGGAATGGGTTCAAACTGGCAGAGGGGAGATTTAAATGGCATGTTAGGAGAAAGTTCTTTACAGTGAGGGTGGTGAGACATTGGAATGGCTTGCCCAGGGAGGTTGTGGCTGCTCCCTCCCTGGAGGTGTTCAAGGCCAGGCTGGGTGAGGCCTTGAGTGACCTGATCTAGTGGGAGGTGTCCCTGCCTATGGCAGGGGGTTGGAACTGGATGATCTTTGAGGTCTCTTCCAACTTAAACCATTCTATGAACTAGAAATACAATTCACGTAAGTAACAAAATACAAAAGGTGCCAAGATGGAAGCACATATGTGCATTTAGAATCAACCCTGGCCTAGCCCTTGCACTGGCTATGCCCCAAAACAGGCCTCAGCTAGGCCTCAACCAGCCCCCAGCCAGCCATGCCTCTCCCTGCCACACCAGGCCCAAGAGGCCCAGTACCAGGCCTCACTGCTGTCCCCCAGACAGGTGCAGTAGAACTCAGCTACACAGCAAGAAACAGCTTGCCAGCCAGGACCACTCCCACACAAACCAATGGTAACAGCAACCCCACGCTTGGAGGAGAGCAGTGAGAGAGAGAGAGGACAATATGCTGCCTATATATGGAGTTAAAAGAAAAGGGAATAGAACAGCAAGTTACAATATCCTGTGTCCTCCCTCTGGGATGGACTGTCCATCCCCCTGGGACTTTCTGCTCCTCTGGAGGATTTTGTCTCTATGGCAGGACAATTAGTCCTAAACTTACAACAGAATGTGTTAAGTATCCTCCCAACTACTACACAGAAAGATTCCTTTTTTTTTTAAAGCTGGTCATGTGTTCTGCACTCACTTTCTAGTCTGGAATGTCCAATACAGGACAAATGGGCATCCTATATTATCTTAGAAAAATCCATCAACACACTGTAGTAACTGCCGTAAATCAAATCACATAATGTATCACCACAACTATTTTAATATAAATTGGACAGTAGAAAGGACAACGTGCTTGAAGTCAGGTTCAATGACAGCTTGGGGTTTTACAAGGCTTGCCAGTAGGTGAGCAACCTCTTAAAGAACACAGAAGGAGGACAATAGTTAAGGAGTGAAGTAAGAGACAAACAAGTACTTAACAAATCCCTTTTCTGAAAGAGGAATGAATACCTGAAAGCCCAATTATTTTTTTCCAAATTAAAGAGCTCAGATAGTCAAATTTCCTGACTAAAACTTTCAATTCAGATAGCAAAACCAAATTTTCACCTACTTATGAAACTGCCCAGCTCTGTCTTCATTGTCTGCATACAAAAACATTTTTAAAGCATAATTCTCCACGTGAGCAGAACCAACAATATCCTGAGTAATTGCTTCATTATCACCAAATTGCTTCTTCATCTGAAAAAAAACCAAAACACGTTATTAGACCCTAAGCATTCCACAATCTATTCAGAGGGAACTGCTGTTTTAGACACATCCAAGGAGATTTTTTTTAAAAGCAGCATAAACTTTATACAAATCACCAGCTTCTAACACCACAAATGCTACAAGCAGCATACTAAAGAGAAAGTACATTCTTTTGGAGGCAGAGAAGGGAAGATTCCAGGGAGACCTAATAGTGGCCTTCCAGCACCTGAAGGATGTAAGAAGGCAGGAGAGAGATGGTTTCCAAAGGCCTGTAGTGATAAGATATGGGGCAGTGGTTTTAAATTAGAGAAGAGTAGATTGAGGTTAGACATTAGGAGGAAGTTCTCTACGAGGAGGGTAGTGGAACATTGGAACAGGTTGCCTAGGAAGGTACTTAAAGCCCTATCGTTGGAGATATTCAAGGTCAGGTTTGAAAGGTCTCTGGGCAGCCTGATCTAATAGAGGCTGTCCCTGCTCACTGTCTTCTAGTAACCCAAACCATTTTAGGATTCTGTGATTACAAATAGGTAGCTCTGAATACCATTTTCAATCACCAAATAATTTAAAAACTCCAAAACAAACTGCTAAATCTGACACAACTACAATATTATGAAGGAACAGCTATAGGTATTTTTCCCTTACTATCTGAAGGAACAAGCACCGAGAAGCCTGTGTCAGGATTCAAAAGAGTTCAGCTGATCAACTGATCATACCTTATAAAGGTACTGTACGTGAGAGTGATTATTTATCCTTCCCTTCTAAAGTTATTTCACTGCAATTCATTATATTTTTCAAAGCATCTGAGCCCTACCTTGACCTGTCTTGTGCCCTACGGATTTACTGGAATTTTCAGTGTAAGCCATGTACTGCAATTCAAAGACCTCTTTTCAAAGACGTTACAGTACAAGAATCCTCAGGTTTCCTAATAAAAATCAGGAAAGCAAATAACCCTCTAACAGTTACAACAGGTGGATTTACCGCTTCTGAATAGGCTCACTGTGTGCACACAAGGAAATCTCAGGTTATCCTTAGAGAACAAAAACAGGAACACTGCACGATATTAACTTGCAGCTTGTATTTTGCCAAAAAGATTTAAAAACAATCCCTGAACAGCAGTTGTTTTTCACTGTGCATGTGAAGAGAACTTAAATCATACAGGCTGCATTTCCATATTTTTTTGAATGCTGCCAATTTTTAGAACGTAGAATGCTGCCAGAAAAGTTACTTGATTTCAGTAATGAAGTATAAACTTTCCAAGCAGAACTTTAAAATTTGAAGACTTGTCAAATTCATACTTCACATAGTTTTCAAAAACATGTTTGGTTTATAAAGTGTGATTGTTTCTCTTGTGAGTGTACCACAATTTGTAAGATATAAATGAAATTAAATTGAAGCTGAGAAGAAAAGATTTTATTTATACATATATCTGTCACCACCCTATATATACATATACACACCTTCCACTCATAAAATAACTTACTATTATACTTGATCTGATGTTTTACAGAGATGGTTTCAAACGCACAAATGACAGTTACATACGCTTCTAAAAATACTGAAGTTAACCAAGTTTATTTCTGAAATTACCCTTCACAATCTGTGATTTTGTACAGCAGTACTGATGTTTCAAATGATTCGTAATTTGAACATAAAATTAAGCAAATTTGATTTAAAAACATTTAAATGAAACAGTTGTCTATAGGAAAAGCAAAACAACAAAACAACACAATCTTATGGAAAAATACTTCTGACAGAAACCTATAGTTTGGATACAAAAATCACTGTATTTAATTAATTCATATATTTGGAATATTATTAAGTTTTATTGTAAGGAACATACCTGGTAGTTTCCAGACATATCTACACCGTTTTATTCATTGCTACTACAAAGCTCAGGATTGTTTGTAAACTTGTGTTAACCTCTAGAACAACCAGCGAAGGAAACACCCAGAAAGTTGAAAGAAACATTTAGCACAGACCTGTAGCATCCCTTTGTGCCCCCTGCTGGTTAACGACTGACTGAAATTTTTTGCTATTCCACTACTGCAGTGATCCAAATTGTCAGTGTATCCAAACCTCTCAGCCCCAAAAATGCTCTGCTAGATCTACCCAGAAGTGCTCTCTCAATTCTTTCCCCACTTGCCTATACAGGCAAAACTTCCATACCTGAGCATCACCTCTCACACAGACAATCTTACCAGCAACTGAAAGATGAAACCATGGGGTTTTGCTGCTTTTCTAAGTCTTCCTAAACTTAATATAAAAAGGGTAACCACTGCAGACAGATTGGCTGCTGCAGTACCACAGGGATACAACAGATTTCATTTCATAAGGATTGTTAAAATAAGTAAAATCTTTCAGAATTTTAATTGCATCTTTCCTGACACTGTTTCTCTTTTTGGATATGACCATTAAAGATGTCAAAATTTAGTGAAAACATGCCAAGAAGCCACCATACACTGGACTCTCCATTACTAAAAAAATCAGGGATGTAACACAGCAAGAAGTACATGGTATTAAAAAAAAAGGACAAATGGTTCATGCTTCGAGTTTTTTTTTCTTTCTGAGGAACTGAAGCCTGTTCCACTGATTTTACACAATCTCTCCAAGCACTGTCAGATTTTGGACGGAATCATTATTATACTGCGATTCAGATAACCATTGCAGTTTTAAATGTTACTTTCTGCTTCAAAATAAGCACCTAAACCTTAAAATCCGTAATCTACTTCCTTTGAGACTACTGAAAACTACAGCACATAAACAAACAGCTTGTGGAACCTAAACTGTACCATGCCTTTACATTTCTTCATTTAACTCCATTTTATTTAAGGTTGTTTTTCAATACTACCAGGTCCACTCAAAAAGGTGTAGTGCAGGTTATCTCTTACCTATATGGACAAGATTGTGCTTGGAAAAGATCCATACTGTAACGTCTCAAATCTCTAAGAGAGGATGCAATAAAAAAATATCTTCATCTATTAAAGAATGTTCTAAAAAACTCTTATGGGTACAATAGTTTAGGTAAAACATTTCAAATGCATCCAAGGTCTAGGCTAGCCAGTCCTACAGCAGTGAAAATAACTCCCAAAGACTTGAAGGAATCAAAGATAAATTGAGGGGAAAAAAATCTTAGAGCATGTGTATTTATTTCATAATAAATGGATTTCTCGTGAGAAAATATCGTAATTTATACTGTCTAAACACAATCTTATGGCAAATGTGTGCTGTATAACATTTCAAGTTATATTTGTGTATGCATACCTTTATATAAACATACATATGCACATACAGCTTTATCTCCTTTCAATTCTTCTGCCAGTTTATCACACACAAATTAAATTCATACACTGCCTGCATACAGAAGAGTTGCATCAATTACTGATGACAGAGAAATGATAGTATTTGCAGAAGCTTAAAATTAAAGTAACATCATGACTCATTTTAGACAGCAATAAATTCCACTTACAGCTTCCAACTGATCCATAAGCTTGGATAAAAATTTACGGCATTCTGGAGTTTTACTGTCAATCTTCATCCCTGTTTGCATAGCATACAAACGACCTTTAAAGGAGACAAAACCATAGAAAAAAAATCCTGAAGTTATTATCTAAGCCAAAATCCATATGCAAACAAAGCAACACTCCCCCAAGACATCTGAAAGATAAACTAATCTTGTGGTTTGCCAATGTACTGCTGTAGCACTACAGCGATGACAGCAAATTACAGATTATGTTCAGTCTTGCAGAGATACGAGGAGACATTTTCTGTAAGATTTATGCTTTACTTTTCTCAATGAGTATTCCTGCTTATTTCTGGCTGATGCTTGCATCACTATTATGCAATATCAAGTGCTTTTTAAAATTACCTCTGCCCTCCAATGTCCTTCCTCATACAGGACAGAGTTCTGAAAGCTTCATAAGTTTACTATCTCTCTCATTCTGAGCATCTCTTTACACATTAGAGAGCCTTTTCCCTTCAAATTATCTTAGTAAACACAACACTTGTTTTTAAACTGCACTTATTCTAATGTTTGCTGCAGAAGAAAGCATTATATGCTCTAAGCATGTCTGACTTTTCCATCCACTAGATCTCTGGCTACAAAATTGACCTACTTCTGCTTGTGAGAATCATAATCTAACTGATATTTCAAATTTTACAAGTAGTATACAATTAGTTATTCAAACTAGACCAAGCTTACATTCCTTATTTGGAATGGCAAAGCTGTCAACATTTGAATGCTAAAGCTGTTGGGTTGCTCAATCATTTAAAGAGCCCCCCAAACCAATAAAGTACCTGTGCCCTCCAGTGCCTCTCTAGTTCTAAATTTACAATTAATAAAGCAACCTAGCACCTTTGTATTTCAGTTTACTATAAAGAACCAAGTAAAAGTCTATTCTGAGCAAAACTTCAGGAATGAAAAATGGTTATGAACAATTGACTGTAACAAAGGACAGTAATTATAATAAGAATTGCTATGAGGGTCCTACGCTATGAGGGTTTCATCAAGTAACACTAAGTTAATTACTGATAAGATGGGCTCTTAAGCTGACATACTCATATTAACAACTATGAAACTAGTACATGCAAAACTGAAATTACATTTCAAAGAAAGACAAACACAAAAAAAAGATACAGATATTTGTATTTAGGGCATTTAATTTAAGTCTACTGCTAATCAAAATACCCTAATCACATACTAAGGAGCTAACTCTTGTGAGAATCCACCCCAAGTATTACACTCTGCTTTGGGGCTCCCAGCTTAAGAAAGACAGGAAGAGAAAGCCCATGAAGATGACAAGAGGCTGAAACACCTCTACTGTGAAGAAAGGCCGAGAACTTGAGTTGTTCAGCCTGGGAAATAGAAGACTCCAGGGAGATCTTACAGCAACTTCACAGTACTTAACGGGAGCCTACAAGAAAGATTATTTTAGCAGGGAGCGTAATGATAGGACAAGGGCTAACAGATCCAAACTGAAAGTGGGCAGATTTAGATTACATAGTGGGAAGAAATTCTTTACTGTGAAGGTGAGACACTGAAAACAGGTTGCTCAGAAAAGCTGTGGAAGTCCTTTCCTTGGAAGTGTTCAAAGACAGGTTGAATGGAGCTTTAAGCAATCTCACCTAATGGAAGATGTCCCCAGCCACAGCAAGGGACTTGAAATTAGATGATCTTTAAAGCTTTCTTCAACCCAAACTATTCTATGATTCCATGTTTAATGCTTATAGTCTTCAGTTAAACTGCCTTTTAAGAACAGAATTGACTGTAAGCTTCCCTGAAGATTACATGGCATGTTTTAATAATGTAAGTTCATGGTATCATTTAATAATGTAAAAACTTAAGAATTAACATATAACGGATGCTAGACCTATGAGCCATCTAGAAGAGTTATTTCTTGTTGACCTATGCAAATATGAGGTAGTTTCAGAGGAAAAACAATTAGACTGATATAAGCTACAGCCACATACAATCCAGAATGTCCTTGGTCATTATTTGGTACAGATTTATCTTATTCACTATTTCTTCCATAATTCATTTACTTGAAAAGAACTCTATTTCCATATAAATGGAAATCTTCCAAATGTTTCAAATGTTTGTTTTTCTCTTGATGATGAACTTAATCATTAGAAGATCTGCTTATTCGTAACTGTTACTCTTCTGGTATCTACATGTGCAATTTTTTCATATTCATTGCACAGACATTAATTTAAATACTGAAAGCAAGATAACCGATAGCTTTTTTCCCCTCAATAACAGCCAAAGAGGTGTATTTACAGGACTGTGACAACTGTATACTCTGTAGGCAGCCTGAAAAAGCCAGTCCTTTCCCCTCTTACGATTTCACAGATTGAGAAAGAACTGAAGACTCCTTCAAGCACTCTAAGGAATGAATAGTTACTCATAAACACACTAAGAACATAAGTCAAAGAACAATACTTACAGGAAAGAAATATTTGTTGCCTATATATATTTACACTGCAGATGATATTAAGCAATATTCCATACTAATGCCACTTTCCTGCTGATGTAGGATTCTGATGCCACAGTGTCCTCAGCTCATTCAAGATCAAAGGACTACAGCTGGAGACCTGTAATGAGTGGAGTCCCTCAGGGATCAGTGCTGGGCCAGTGCTGTTCAACATCTTCATCAATTACATTAATGAGGGGACAGAGTCTGCTCAGCAAGTTTGCTAATGACACCAAACTGAGAGGCTTGGCTGATACAGCTGAAGGCTGTATGGCTATCCAGTGAGACCTGGATAGACTGGAGAGCTGGGCACAGAGGAACCAGATGAAGTTCAATGAGGACAAGTGCAGAGTCTTGCATCTGGGAAGGGATAATAAACTCCCCCAGTACAGGCTGGGATGTGATCTGCTGGAAAGCAACCCTGTGGAGAGGGATCTGAGAGTGCTGGTGGATAACAAGTTACCCATGGGACAGCAATGTGCCTTTGTGGCCAAGAAGACTAATGGGATCCTGGGGTGTATCAGGAAGAGTGTGTCCAGCAGATCAAGGGAGGTTCTTCTCCCCTCTACTCTGCCCTGGCGAGACCTCATCTTGAATACTGCCTTGATTTTGGGGCTCCCCAGTTTAAGAGGGACAGCAATCTGCTGAAGAGGGTCCAGTGGAGGGCTATGAGGATGATTAGGGGACTAGAGGGCATGACTTATGAGGAGAGGCTGAGGGACCTGGGACTTTTTAGTCTGGAAAAGAGAAGACTTAGAGGGCTGGTCAGAAGGAGGGGGGACAAGCTCTTCTCACTCGCTCCCTGTGATAGGACAAGGAGCAATGTGTGTAAGTTGCAGGAAAAGAGGTTCCACCTCAGCACAAAGGGGAACTTCCTTACTGTAAGGGTCACAGGGCACTGGAACAGGCTCCCCAGAGAGGTTGCGGGGCCTCCTTCTCTGGAGACTTTCAAGGCCTGTCTGGATGTGTTCCTCTGTCATCTGTGCTAGATTGTATGGTCCTGCCCTAGCAGGGCTGTTGGACTTTATGATCAACTTGGGTCCCTTCCAACCCCTAACATCCTGTGATCCTGTGACTATTATCCACAGAGTAGACACTTTCAAGAAAGCACAAAGGTACTCTAGTAGCAGCTCTACAGATACTAAGAACAGAGACATCCTATGGACAATGTCACCTGAGCTAAGATTAAATGTGTTCTGTCACTGAAATTACAACTCTGTACCACACAACAGACTTTGAGAGACATTTACAAACCCCATTGTATTGTCTATATAAATGGCAAAGATGCCCTGCAAGATGATATTAACTGGTAAAAGGTCAAAGCGCATGTAAGTTACCCTAACATGAGTCTACTGAAATCTTTAAGAACTTTCAAAGATCAGAACTTTTACCCATATACTTCTTCACATACGACAATACATTTGAAAGGAGAACTGCATCACAGAATCTGCCCAGAGGCAGGTCACTGATGAGGCACTCACTGAGGTAACGGCATATGCTATGCCTTCTTTCTCAAGCAAGTGGTGACAGAGTGTGATGTTTGTAAAAATTACTATTGAAAGAGCACCTCTACCTAGCAGTATTCAGTATCTAAAGAGAGTCTTAACTCAAATACCATTGATGAAATAATCTGATTGTAATGAAGTATGAGGCAACCTGCAAACCAGTGAAAATCTCCTGGAGCACCAGTTTCAATTGACGAACTGAAGAGAAACCAAGAAAGTAGATGCTCGAGAGTTTGAAACTCATCAGTGACAAACAGTGTATTGTTAAGTACATTTAAATACACTTACTGCTTTCCTCAGTATTGCTCTAATCAGAAGCAGGGCTTGAGAACAGAAAACCTTTTTCAAGAGTTATTAAATTTACCAAGCAGATAGTAAATTAAATAGCTGGAAAACTGGAAAAAATAAATTGCTTTGGTATTTGCTTCTATAGACACTAATGAAAAAAAATATTTTAATGTTTTGAAGTTTTGCTTTTGAAATTATCTATACGAAGAGCAATATATGAGACAATCTGAAAGCAGGAAGAAATTCATTGCCTTATTACAGACTGTGGCCTTTTGAGCTAGATTTCTAGCTCAGACATAGAAAAAATGGGAACAGAGAAACTTAGAAATGGAAGCTCTGAGTAGAGAGATGAACATTCTAGGGATAGGCCATATAATAGCAACAATGGATAAGGTAATATAATTTCACTGGAGTATCAAGAGCCTTATGTGTGAAAGCACAGCTTGTACCTTCCCCTTGCTGCTGCTACTGCTACATCCGCTGCTATTTTCCCCCCACCACTGTTTCGGCATCTGCTGCTTTTGTTGCTTCGCCACCACTTGACCCCTTCCCCATCCTCCTTAAGGTTATAATTTTTCTGTAGTAGTTTATTCTCCCTATACTGTTATATTTAAACTATAAGAAATACAACTTCATTATTCCTGACTTTCAAAAAATTTCTGTTATAAGTCAGTTTATTCTACCAGGGGAGGGATGCACTCAGTACACAGTACCCAGTACACAGGTAACAAGAAAACATGTACTAGTTCTAGTCTTTGAACTTTTGTGTATTGTTATTATTACACCTTATTCCTAAGGCAAAGAATCTCAGTTTATTTCTAAACACAAATTATTCCACTTCTGCAATTTCTTGTCATCCTTTGCTCTGATTTTAAAATGTCCCAAGCATTCTAGATTAAGTCTATATGTGAGACCATGTTAGTTCGTTTTGCTTTTGATACTACCTTCACCAATTAGGGTGTCTGAAGTCTCTTACATATCTTTTACCTATGGCAAGTGATACATAACAATAACTGACAGACATGCTTTGATCTAGTAAAGCAAATCTATCACATCCTTTTCCTGCCTAACTTGCAGCAACTGGGCAAATTACATCATACTGGATTTTAAGCAGTAATTAGTAAAATAAAATTTTCTCTATGTTAATATCATCAATGAATTTTTGAACTGACAATTAATGCTCACATAACTGTCCTCCATATTCATGTTGGCAGGTAATTTCAGTAGTAAAGAACTCAAAAGCAAGAGGCCAAATTTTACCACTTCCAACATTTCTCCTCAAAAGCCAAACATGACATGAATTCAGTATTGGCCCCTTCATATGTCTGAAACAAGAGTAATTATTTACATTTCTTTAAATATAGCTATTCTGGTTTCTATGATATTGCAAAAGCAGTGGAACATTACTATGCTTGTTAAGTCACAAAAATTTTCTTTTAATCCAAGTGGTTACATTTCTAATAACTAGAATCACAGAAAGATATGGATTGGAATGGAACTTCAGAGATCAGTCTAGCCCAGAGAAAATTCACCTAGAGCAGGTTGCATGGGACAGCATCAAGAGAGGTTTTGAATAATTCCAGAGATGGAACCTCCAATCACTTCTCTGGGCAGCATCTTCCAGTGCTCCACTACCCTCAAAGTAAAGAAGTTCCTCCTCATGTTTAGATGGAACTTCCCATTATCTCTTGTCCTGCCACAGGACACCATTGAAAAAAGACTGGCCTCATCCTCCTGATACCCTTTAAATATTTATAAGCACTGATAAAATCCCCCCTCAGTCTTCTCCAGGATAAAAGTTCAAAGTCCCTTAGCCTTTCTTCATAAGACAGATGTTAATCCCCTGGATGTTAAACTCACCCTAGAGAGAAATCCTCAGCATTCTATATTACAATTCCATTATTTCACTTTTTAAAAACACCACACTTGAGATGCCATTTTTACATCAAAACTATTTCAATTTACTCTGGAAATTCTCTCCAGACATTGAAAAGTGTTTAAAGTGCATGTCCCTAATGACCACAGCAATACACTGTAAAGTTAAACTCCATTTGCAGAAGCCATTCACTTGCAATTTCTGATTAAAATGTTCCTTTGTGAAAAGTCGAACTCATTAAAATTCTGTTACAGAAAGACAAAAACCATACATTACAACTGCAAAAGTTTTCAAGCTTTTAAAGCCTAAATGAAGTATTTGAAGAATGTAAAGAATCCTGGAAGTAAATGATCCATAATTCTCATCTCTCCTCACTATTTAAGATTTGGAATTTCAGGAAACAAATAAATAGATAAAATTATTGGTTCTTTTAAAGCTTGTTTTGTGCACTTGGCTTCATAACAGATACTTGTAGCTTTTTTCCACCTTTATTCAAATCAAATAGAAAAAAAAAAGGATTTTTTGTGGTCAGCAACAGTAACACATGCACAAAGCAAAGCACTAAAGAAGTAAGAGAGGCTACTTAGAGCAAATGTCTAAATATTAATAAATATTTTAAGTAGACCAACAGTCACTTATAATCTTCTATGCACAAAGACAGAACTATATTGCCAATTATTAACTAAAAGAGGATTTGCTCTCAGTTTGCAGACAGGCCATTTATCTTTAAATTCATGAAGACTTGGCAAGTAATTATTCTCAGAAAAATGTTTTGCCAAGACAGCTACAAAATTAATGCCTTGATTTGCTACCCTTAATCCTTGTTCAGCAAATACTAAGTGTGGGTGTGCTGGATGGAATTATGCAGTCAGCCTTACAGAAACTCCTCTGCTTTTATGTATGTCACATATTTCCATGTTATTTTTCCTCTGCTAATACACAGCACAATTCCAGAGTATTTTGCCTTTACTACGTGCCAGGCATTCACACAGTGAGTTACTCCAGATTTATGTTTGGATAACAACTGAAACTCCCCTCACTCCTGTTTTACACTAACTCCTTGCCAAGTAAAAATACTGGAGAATAGAAGTTCCAGCCAGTAAGCATGCACAATAGGTTGATTCTATCTTCTAAATTCTGTCCTACTATCCATCTTCACTTTTCTTGGTCTAACAGGATCAAAAGATTACAGTTCTTTTTCCCCATGAATACTTAGTTCACTAGCACAAAAAAAAAATAAATTAAGAACTGGAATAGTTTTGACATTTTATAGCAATAAGATGACATTAAATAGTAGAAAAAATGCTGTCATAAACTTTAGCCGTATTTTGGTTCTGATTAAGAGATGAAAGCTTTTCCAGGCCATAATTTATTACTCATTCATGTCCTACACCTTCCTCTTCCCTTTGTAAAACCATTGGCAGAAAAATGCTTGGTACAGAAGACAACAGCTGGAACACAAATGTGGGAAGCAAGGGACAAAACAGCATTAAATTAGACTGTACTCAAAGTAATGCAAATGTGTTTTTAATGCATCTATAAGAGTTAGTTTTCTTTCATGACCATTAATGTAATTTCTGTGTGCAGATCATAAATACGCAGCATTTCTCATTGCTAAGTTGAACTTGTCTGAATTAAAATACTTTTAAAAATACATTTAATAGCACTGACAAACTTTGAAGAGTCTTTTATCTCCCTTCTATGATGCTGAAGGAAACTGGCAAATGACAGTGTAAATATCAGGCTGGCAGCATCAACTCAAAATCTGAAACATTCCAGAGAAAACAAATTACTTCTAAATATCTATTTTCAAGTAAAATCAGTTTAAGAAGAAATGCAAGGAAACAAACAAAACATAAAATTGAGGCAAAAGTGGGGGTAATGAAGACTATACAAATTTAATTAAGAAAGTCAGATTAAATAAGACAAAAATACTTTCAAGATTCTTCTAAATCCTACAAAGGAAAATGGATTGATAACACTGTATTACAAGATTGTTACATGCCACACAAACTTTATCAAGTCAATGCTACCTCAAGCATTGGTTGTGTGCTTTCACAGTAACTACATTTCCCAAGTTCTGAGTCAAGCCATAAACTTTATTTTTTGTCTCTCCTTTTCATAATAATAAATTTTAAAATTATTATGTTTGCTTCATGGTTATCTGATCAAACTTGAAAGTAAAGAGCAACTTACATTTAACAGATAGGCATTTCTGTTAAAATCTGAATGATTTCTAATTCAAGAGATTGTCAACTACTTGTGGAAAATAAAAAAGCCTCTTGATTTTCTCTCCTCCTTGATCCCACAAACCAAGAAATGTCAATGCAATAGTAAGATCCTTCAGAAGGATTTCCCTGGTGCTTTTCTATCTTAAGAATCTGAAAACTGTAGATTTGCTTCATACCTTTTTCATACAGATCAAGTCTACTGATCTCATGTGAATGTTTTCTGACATTTGGTAGACTGTCAAGGAAAAATCATCATAGACCTCCTTTTTGGAAGTTACTATTACAACTTTTCATGTTGCAATCACTGGATACCCAACACCATGGTATGTTAGAATGCCATAGCACAAAACATCAATGCTTTTCTGGCAACCCACTGGCATTCTCTCAATACTTTTGAATTAGAACATCAATGGCCAATAAGCACAGAAGTATAAAATGCGACAAGAGCTACTAAGGAATACCTTGCTTTAAGCACTAAACCAGAAGTTTTCCAAAGATAGACCCCTCTCACACCTTGCAATTTTTAAAAAGTAACTTCCAAGTAAAACAGTTACAGATAAAATTTCTTTAATTATCACAGTGGTCAGAGGTTTTTCTATCAAAGTCTGCCTCCTTGTGTTTGCAAAGTAACATCTCAAAGAACTCAGACACATGTCAGCTTCTAACAGAAAAAAAGGCAGCAATGTTAAAGCTATTGTATCAGCTGACCTGTACTGAACCTGAGATAGCTACATACTTCATGATAATGATCAATAAAATTATGAAACTTGAGGAAAAAGTATCATGTAGGGAGGTATGCATTGTAAAAGAAGATGGTAGATTACCACAGTGCTGAACTTTATATAAACCATAAAGTGTTTAATCTCTTTAAAGCAAGAATTCTTTTATGAGAGCATATCCCATACAACTTAAAAAAAAGTTTGGTTTATTTCTCCACTGTCTAGTATAAGTGGAATAGATTTTAAAGCCAAATAAATTTATGGTATAGTCAGGAAGCAAACGTATTTGTATTGCTTCAGTCATGTCCATCTACTAACAGTGGCTAAGGTTTAAAAAGTAAGTTTACAAACATATCAGCTACTGCTCATATGCTGTTCTGAATCAGAATAGCTAAAAAAGGGAGTTAAGCAAAAATGCTTTGTAAGGAATACAACCAACTATCAGAAGCAAGCAGAAGTACCACAACAAAAAGCATCTGTGATGTGTTACAGTGCACAAGAGCATCTATGTTTTTCTTCAATGTTTTATTTTACATATGCAAAAGTATGTGGCACTTGAAAAATACAATTTATTCCTGTAAAAGCTGTCCAAACTGCATAAAACAAAGATTAAGGTAACCAAATCACAGTTTCTTTAAATCAACATATACTAACAACATCAAAAAAGTAGTGGCCCCAGGCCACTGTGTAGTCCCTTGCCTTTGTGTGGGAGCACAGCTGTTGAAGTGGTAGTGAGCTTGCCTGGTTGAAAAATTGCTTATTGTTGGTTTTCATTATACAATTACATCAATGTTTTCTTCTGAAGCACATAAGGTTTGTGAATGAGAAGAAAGAGAACAACTACTGCATTTTCTTTAGGTGGCAGTGCTGGTTTATACTAGTTTAGTATTTCAAATGAACTACACACCCCCCCTCCCCAAATCCCACCCCCCAAAATAAAGACTCCAAGAGATAAATATTTTAAATTCTGTATGAAATTTAAGTGTGACAGTAATTCACATTATCAGTTTTGAAAGCATGCCTCTAGTACCAGTGGATGATGATGAGAGACCAAAACATTAACATGAGCAGTAAGAAGTTTCTCCTGACAATTTTATTGCTAAGCTACAGAAACTAGCACTTAGGTTGCAAACTTACTTTACCAGAGTTTACTTCCTTCTGATACTCAAATGACACTGCATGGTAGCTCTTATTATCAGAAACATTGAAGTGGAATTAAAGTAAAATGCACATAAACCAAAACCTCGCAAAGCTATGCCCATACTGAAAACTAGTGTGCCAAGGGAACATTAACATTAGAACTGAAGCCTTTTTTCTAGGAATGAAACACTTTTGGGAACATTCCAAAGCTATAAATACCTTACTCTTTTCTTTGGACTGATAGTTACATTCATCACATGACCAAAATTCACCTTCCCCTCACAGTGGCTTGTAATGGAACACGCAGCACTCTCTCATCACATAACATTGCAGAGGCCCTGCTTTACACCACCCTCCTGGTCCCAAGACATTTATGGTGCCAGATATACGCCTGCAGAAGAGGCTGGTGCAGGAGTACCAGCACAGAGAACATCTGATGCTCCACAACACACCAAGCTTTCTTTGTGCTGTCCCTTCCATGTGATATATCATAGTAAATGTACTGAACTCTTCTAAATCACATTTCAGAAGCTCAGAAAACAGGTGTTCACATTTTTTCCTTCAGTGAAGCCTCTATCTGCACGTGTCACTTTTAAAGTATTGCCTGAAAAGGAACCTGAAAGCTTTTTGTATCCCCAGACTTACACTTTAAAAACTATCATTTTAGGAAAGCTTTTAAAATTTGCAACATGCTAGAAGCATATACACTTTTTCTTTTTTTTTTTACAGTAGCAATATTAATAATTAATACTTCAAGATTTCAAATAATTTCAAATCCACAGTGTTAGAAATTAATGGTTCATACATCTTATTTTTGTTTCAAAGCCAGAATTAAAATAACAAAAAAATATAATCCTATGAAACTGGAATTCTGCATTTTAGCCAATTCAGAAAACTCATTCATCATGGGAGGAAATGTGTCATCAGTAAAAATTAATTCTTTTCCTTTGTGAATTTAAAAGAACAAAGGATTCAAGCAAGATCTGTCCTGAAAAAGAGGTGTCACTGCTTTTTTAATTTATGGAATAATGTAATGAAAAAGATACGTCTAGAATATAGTCCTCACTGTACTCAATAATGAATCAGGTATGCTGAAATACTCAAATTAAAAAAAATAAGATAAGTGTATTTTCAGAATCAAGACAATGCAATGGACTTTACAAAAATTTAATTATCCTACACAGCTATTTTCCTGTATACCATAAAAATAGAGCTCAGTAGCCAAAACACTTGTTTTAAAATAAAAATAGATTTGTACTTTCTAAACTACACTAAATGCTAGTATTTTTTATTGTATAGCTAGAGTGTTAAATCTGCTTAAAGACCCCCCAAAAAAGAAAAACAACAGAGCAACCTCACCTAGCTGATGCTTTCTGCCCCACAAAGAGCAAGTACCTTTGAGAATATCTTGCATTCTAGTATGTGTCTGTCTCACTTCTCCAGTGGTACTTTCCTACATTAGCACCGTATTCTGTATAACAAGTAAAAATTTAAATTATTCTTCTGACTCTGAGCTGACAGTTTTTTTCTGAGCTTTCTGAAGCTTGCATCTCATGAGTTCATCCTTCTGAAGTTAAGACTGCCTTAAAAATAAAAGTTCTACCCTGATTTTAACTCTATTTATCCCCCCCACAAATGACCTTCTCACATCTCAACAAAATACCCTAAAGCACATAAACGTGCATTTATGGTGATCTGCTGGAAATTTTCCAAATTCTGTGATTAACTGTAACAGGAATTTAATACTACTAAGAAAAGGCTTGCCTTTCTTAATTAACTGTGGTTAAGTCTTTCAGAAAGGCTCACAGGACACCTTGGTGATCATTACCTTGGAAGTCAAAAGTTTGCTTGAAATATTTACACACGGATTTGAAAGATTTACAGCAAGATTTTGCTACAAAAGAAATACAAAACAACCTCCCTACTCTCCCCCTTAGAGAAGACTGAAAAAAAGACAAAGCCTCGCAGTAAATAAAGTTGACAGTATTAAGGGAATTAGATTCCCAAACCGCTTAACCAGATACGGGACAGAAAGAAGGCATTTTCATAAGGGAAAAATTAGAGAAGCCTAATACTTTGTTAGATTTTTGCGATACATTATTAGGCTTATCCCAACACAGACATACTAGCTGACTTTATATATAAGCATACAAACACGTATTTAGGCTGTTAACATATTCACTGACTACAAAGAGGCTTAACGTGAAAGACGGCTGGGGCTTGCAGCTGAGCAGCGAACAAGGAAGACCGTGAACACCTCGTACCGCCCCAAGAGGTGGGGCTTCCCACAACCGCCCCCGCTTCTCCGAACAACCGACGGGCACCCCGCACAACCCAACGAGCCAGGCAGGCAGAGGAAAGGGCGCGTTCCTCCCAGTCCTGCGGCTAGTGGCCAGGATAGTAGCAGCAGCAGGGGGTACGCGACGTACTGGGCCAGGCCCGGCTCGGGTGCCGGTGGGGCGGGAGAGAGACCGCCTCACTCACAGTAGTATGCCACCACCGGTTCGCGCTTGTCCAGCTCCTGCGCGGTTCGCAAATGGTGCTGGATGCTCTTGAACTGCGGCGGCAGTGGGGGAAGCACCGTGGCCGCCATGACGCGGAAGGCGACGCACAGCGGATACAACTGACGGCCGAGAGCGACTCTCGTTACCGAGCTTGGCGCCGGCCACTTCCGCTTGCGTCACGGAACGCCGGGACGCACGCGCGGTGGGCGGGCCGCAGTTGGGGGCGCCTGGGAAGTGTGCCCCCTGCTGGCCAGGAGGGATGGGGTGGGGTGGCAGCAAATGCTTGTCAAGCTGCCCGGGGCCTGTGAGGCGGTTCCTGCGAGGCGGTTCCTGCGTGACTCATTAGTGCTTGAGGTGCGTTGGTGTTTGAGAGGCCTGCAGACTTGGGCGGGGCTGGGGCTTCCCCTGGCTCAGTTGAAGGGATGGCAGCTACAGTCTACCCAGATATTCTCTATTAATTTGGCATGTCAGACCAAGAAAAATTTGGTTTCCGCCTTGGGCTGCCTCGAGGCTCTCCAGAATCACACCTCTATTTCTGGACCGCTGCCCTTCTTCCAGCTACTGCTTCCAGGAGAATGCTTGTGCTACTGTGGCCTGGGTAATAGTGCTGCACTGGACTGGGCTGCTTCCCAATAGCTGTCAGCAAGAGTGCCAGCTCTGGAAACTACATCTTGCAGGATCACCACTTCCCAGATACTTTTTTCTCAAGGAGCCTATTGGGGATTTCTGGTTTTGCTCAGAGGGGATAGGAACAGGAAAATGAATGACAACTTTTGAAGCAAAGTGGTTTCAAATGGCTCTCACAAATTGCAATGTATTTTAGTGTCTGTCATCTTAGTATTCTGACAGCATAGTCAAATGATTTTTAAATTTTATTTTTCCCTGTTTCCAAGTATCTTCTTGGTATTGAAATAGCTGTCTGCAAGGCAAGAGTTGTCACTGCTTAGGGCATAAAGAAAAATGCGTGTTGGATGGAAGCATGGAGTATGAAAGATGGCTATGTTGTCTCATTGCTGTCATAGGAGAGTGTTGAAAGGGGAAATCATGGCTGAACAGAAGAAAGAAAGGCAAGAAAGGCACAGAACAAGGAGTATGGGATCTTTGTTAGGACTGCATGGTGCAATAGAAGTTGGCTGGACCTTTGATGTAAATGCAATCTTGTCACTGGGTGTATTTAGCTTGTTGGTGATGGAAGGAACAATTATGTCTCTTTGTTAAATTCCAGCTGAAATGGGTGTGATGTCTGGCTGGAGACAAAACTGCAAATGTGCGATCTGAGGATTGCCTCAAGTGCTGACTGTGAAAATGAGGTGGCTAGAGTGTGGTGAAACCCAAGAAGTCAAACAAGCACTTAAAATGCGACCCTCATCTAAGCAACTGAAATACTTCCTACTGTGTTCTGGGAAACAGGACTTCGTGTCAGTTGTGTGAAGAAATAAAATTGAATCAAACAATCCCCAAGCGTGTTACACAATTCTTTTCATAATGGCAAGAAAAAGCCTTCAGGATCATCTCAAATATTTGCTAAGCATTTGAGCTAAAATCAGTGCAATGCTGAGAAACACATGCAGGCATGTTATAAATCTCAGAGGGAGTAAGGGTGGAAGGAAGCTAATAGAAATGTAAATGAGGATAAAAGTGGTGGGAGTTTGGAAGGCTAGGAGAAAGAAAAATTGAGAGACACTTGAGAATACAATGAGTGCCAAGAAAACAAATGGGAAATACAGGAAACAGAAGTGTTGACAAGCATGGGGAAATGTTTCTGTACATGGACATAATATCTCCATCAACATGTTCCAGAAACTAATGGTGAAATCAGTCACAAAAAAAGTCTGCACTAAAAGGCAGTAATGTACATTTTGTTTTTAAATTAAAAATTGAAACTGATTAATTTGACAATTTTAATTTCACAGGGAATGCAGAAAAAAAAAAATCTGTATTGTACCTTATTTGGAAAAAGAACACATTTTAATATGTTCCAGATTTTGAACACCGAGGGAGAGAGCATGGTGGTAGGTACTCCAGCTTCTGGAGCCCTCCTAGGGGTTCTGAGATAGTCCAATGTCAGTCCTGGCTCTGCAGAGCTCTTGATGGTAATAGGGAAGTTCCTTGAGGGACTGGGGGGTTTGCACTCCTCTGATCTTTCTGAAGTGTTTTGAAACCTACAAACAAAGAACAAGCAATGGAAATATTAAGCACCAAGGGAAATCCTGACAAAGTTGTGATGACATTACTTTATTGTTGGTCAACCATCAGATTGTGATTTGAGTACAGCTGGTCATGACCATTCCTTGCGTGTGTTTAGAAGCAACATATATATATATATTTCTAAAGAAAATTATTTTTTAACCTGAGATTACAGGTTTAAATTGCAAAGAATGATTTCTCATGAGTAGTGATGTATACAACAAAAAATTAAACATGTATTAACCAAACCTCATGGCATGTTATGCAAACAAGAAGCTAGAACAGTGATTCTTTCTCCATTTGTAATGCTTGCAAATATCAGTTAACTAGTTTAATGTTGCAGCAACCTGATAGTGTTGACTGGATATACATTTAATGACAACATACAATTTATTTCCATAGGAGGAGGGGTGGGGGGGAAATCATAACTTTGATCTTTGATGTAGTGAATGTATTGGAATGTAGCATTTTGCTCTTGATCAGCATATTAAAAAGCCACACATCTAGTTGTGACCCACTTTGATTTAAATGGCCCAGAATCAATCAAATCCAGAACACCTAAGCCATGCAGTCCCATCTGTGTAGTGAGGGATACTTTTGTTCTTGAGGATTACAAGGCTCTTATAACCCAGCCTTGTCTTGGAGACTGCTTAGTATACAGTTGGTGCTAAAAGATTTAGTAGTAATTTTTCTGGAGTTTTCCAAATATTACTGAAAAGACTCAATTACTGTCATGGGGATCTCAACATTTTAGCCTTTTATGCTGAATGCTGTTTGAGTTTTTTTTTCACATAATTTAAGCTTAATTCAAGATGCAAGGATGTTCTTCCCTTTAGTGTTACAGGCCTCAAAACTATGTTTGAAGATGCTGATGACTTTGCTGGTTCCTGGATTACTGCTAAGTAGTGATGAATCCGAATCTCTTATTTCACTGAGATTCAGAGCAGAAATTGTTCAGTTTAGTAGTCAAAGAAAATGGTGAAAGAAGAAAAGGAATAAATGTTTCACCATTTTTCCCCCTAGAAATAGAGGGTATTTGAAAAACACATGAAAAATACCTAGTTGTTATGATTGATATTTGTGCATATTTTGTGCAAGAAATTATCTCTTCCTTTTCTTTGCAGATCTGTTTGGCTGTTGTTTTCGCCATTACCTCACTTCAACACAAGGAATTAAATCACTTCTAAGTTCAATGTATCTACTAGTCCCCAAGAGGAAACTGTCACACATGGAAATATCTGATACCGGTATAAAGTTCAAGACTTAATTTTATGCAAATACACTTGGTACATGTAATAACTTTAGTATGCAGTCTTCTTCTTTTTCACTGTAACTCTGACAGCTTTAGTGAGAGCAATAGGAAGTTAGATGTGCTACACACAGCAAAAAGTTCAGTGGGCCAAATTCATCAGTCACACACAAGCATAGCTCTCACTGAAATCAAGGCATGATTTGACCCAGAAAAGGCTTTTCTTCAAGAGAGTTTTTTTACACTTTTTAGCCTTTTATGCAAAAGTAAGTCATAAAGCCCTTTTACTCATTCAAAATGTGATCATACAAAAATACTCTACATTATGAACCACAATGCAATGAGAGTAAAACAATCCACTCAGCATAAAGAATACCATGCTAATTTCTCTTTTAAAAGGAGAGTCACAGCTAGCAGATGATGCTAGCTGGGCTGCTGCAATGCTGATACAGATAGCATATGACACCACAGCCTAACCAAGAGTCTCTGCCCCTGGAGTCTGGGATGCAGGTAGCAACAGTGGCGCTGCCTGGGATAACGTTTTAATGTTTTCCAGCACCCAGAGATCATCCCCCATTATTGCTTAATACGCAAGACATAAGAACAGGTAATAAATTTGGAATAGTTTTTCCAAGAAGGGCAATGACATTATTAGTTCTAATTGCAAGTGTTCAGAAAAAAGTGTGAATTAAACTGCATTTATAAGTAATCTTTTCCTCACATGCAGACATTCCTCTGGAGGCAAAACTATTTGTATGTGGCAGATCATGAAAATATGTTACTCTTACAAATCTTATTCCCTCTGGTTGCAGCATGGAAACAACAATTATTTGCATAGTGCAGTAGCTTTAATATGGAGAATGAGTGTGAGGTGACTATTCTGCAGCAGTCATCATGAGTATGGTTCTCTTCTGCAACACTGCATAGAGGAATCATAGTATCAGTCAGTGTTGGAAGGGACCACAAGGATCATCTAGTTCCAAACCCCAGGTTGAGGACAGGAGATATTTTTTTGTTATAGTTTGATATAAATACAGGCAAGCAGGGTGATAAATGACTAGGAGTGATTGACATCACTGACTTTTTAAAATCCCTAGCCTTCTACATGAGATCTCAAAAATTTCAGCAACACACAATATCACTGTAATCACAGTAAATGTGTACATTGCAATAAGAAAAATAGTCTTTTCTAAGTGCTCTGGCACCATGCATCGTGTAATGTTAAACTTCTTTTCAAGTGCTCCCACATCGCACATGTAGATTGCATTCACTTTGAAACCGAAGAGCTGAATCTGAAGCCAGAAAGCCACAGCTTCAAGGATAATCCTTAGGAAAACAGAGAAGATGTAAAAACCAGTGTAGAGTGAATTTTGAAGGATATCTTCCTGTTTGATGTTCTTACATGCAGCATAAAGGTGAAAAAATGCTCCAGGTACCAGTACGATCACCAGCTGTAATGCCCAGAACACCTAAAATGCATCAGAAATGTAGTTGTCAGATAATTTACAAGTGTATTGGGACAGCTGAAATGCATAAATATCAGAACACGTTGCAAGTCTGGCGTATATATATCTCAAATGTATAAACACATAGATTACACTAAAGGTAAAAAACACTTTGATGTTTTAATTTGAAAAGTTCAGTTGATTTTTGAAACATAGAGATTGTTTATATGAGGGATAGAAAGCACAACTCCATACTTAGAGAAGAAAGATTATGAGCAGGAAAATATTAATTAAAAAAAAAAAGTGAAGTGTTAATTAGCCCAATCAGTTACTACTCCTTAAATGGAATGAGTATGGGGGGGGTTTTTGGTTTGTTTTTTTTTTTTCAGCTTGTTTTCTTAACATTAGGCTTCTAAAATAAAAAGAACACATAATTACCTGAGGAGTTATAGGCCTGAACTGGTTGTAACAGAAAAGATTAACCTCTCTCTTGTCTGGGTCACAGCTGAAATGCAAGGCCTCATTTCCATAAACAGCAAAGCCCAAAACGCCAAGGAAAAACATGCGGACCGAGCCAAAGAAAAGAGTGTGGAATTGGCCAATTACCGTTGGTGGCCTGAGCTGCAAATCAGAGGGTTATTCAACACGAAAACAAAAAATGAACAGCATTATTGTTGGAGGCCTACTTGCTCTTTTTCGTTACACAAAATAGTTGTTTTATTCTACTTGGTTTAGATGGAGTTCGCCCACGATGGCACCAGTAGGTTTCTAACAAAATAACGGCTTAGAACACTGCATTGTTGCTGCTATTTTTTTATAAACATCGTTTGTCTAGCGCTCGTCAATTACTTTGTTCCAGTGCCTTTATCTGCATTCTGCTGTTGCCGAATGCGCCAGACGCAGCTGAACGCTTCGACCCGACAGTCCATTCGTTTTCTGCTGTATTGATTTACACGAGGTCAGGTGATGGCAAAACATGGGCCATTGTGCCATCCACAAACCTAACCGTACTTATTCTCGCAAACTAAAATTCACCTCCCCCAAAGGGGCATTTCAAGCGCCCTGGCAGGCCTCTTTCGGTGGGAATCACATCCCGCCCGGGATGCCCCGGGCCGGTGAAGGGAGACATCCAGCACCACAGTGCCGACGGGATGGGGAACACGGCGCGGCAGTTTGGGGCCGTATCTCTGGCTCCCGGCTCCGACCTTAGGTCGACCCCGCGTACTCACGCATCCCTCCGAGAAGCTCCGCATATAGTTGGGGGACATGTCTGGGGCAGACGCCCTGCGCGGGCGGCGGCAGCAGAGCCAGCCCCGGGCCCAGCTCGCTCCGCCCGTTGTCCCGGGGTGGGCAGGGAACGGGCTCAGCAACAGGAGGGCCCGCCGTCACCGGACGGTAATCCTCGGCCAGCATCGTCAGCAGCTCCGGCAGCCGCCACCGCATCGCTGCCGGGTGCACCTCTGTTCCGGCCCTGCTGCCTTACGCCTGCCTTTCACCCCCGCCTCAGTTTGCCAGCAGCACCGACCCTCGGCTGCGGGACTCCGCCGCGCTTGCCCCTCTCCCGCCCTGGCGCCGGGGAGTTTAAAAACACCACCTGGAGTTTAGTAACTTGGTTTGAACTCAGTCAAATAAAAAGTAAGGATGCAACCGAACGCAGAAGCTGTAGGTCCAAGATTCTGAGTTCGAAAAAATAATAACAACTGAATTAAAGCAAATAACATTAACCACTCCAGTATTGCTGCAGATAACGTAACGTCAATCATTGCTATTCATAATTTGCCGTCGTACTCCAAGCGCACAGCTGAAAACTCCAGAAGAGCTATGCATGGGAGGGCAGGTATGTGCCAGGCACTCCTGCTGACCGACAGCAGCAGGGAAATACCTCGTTCAGCACCTTAATTTGAACCGGGTGGGAGTTTTACGAGAAGGTGGAGAGGGGAAGGATGGAGACGGGAAAGAAACTAGAGGAGAGGGAGAGGTATCTTTCCGTTCAGTTGCTGGTGCGCAGTAACATATTCAGTGTTCTGAAGAGGATGAATAGGAAGGTGAAATCCAGTCACCATTTATTCTTTTATCTCTAAACTAATGAGAAGACTTCCTTTGTAAGTGGTTGGTGTAATTGTAATCAGCGACTTCACGAATACATAATTAAAAAAAAAAAAAAGTGTTGCTTCCTCTGTGATGTAAGCTCATAGGCAGAGAAGCATACATAGGGGGCTTGAAGGGATGGGAGTCTGTGTTTATTGTGTGGGTTTGTCTGCTGTGTCTATAAAAGCATCAGTGACTGTTTCAATGATGTAATTAGTTGTAAGTAGTGGGAACACCCTCTATAAGGGGAAACGGCCTGCATCCTCTTGAGGTACCTAGATTACAAAGGAGGTGAAAAGTGCTTCAATAAGTGTGTGCTATTTACTACGGCTCCTTTTTCAGGCAGTTAATTAAATGTCTATTTATCTTCTGGAGGATTGTAAAAGGTTGCATTCGTAGCACTGAGACTGGGTTTCTAAACGTGTTTTTTTTCCCCAATGCAATCTGCCGTTCCACTGCATGGAGAAAATGCTGAGGTTTGTATCTATTGAATGAACCAACAGCAGTAATAACTCACAGTGGTATGTGATCCGCAATAAAAAACTGTGTTTTTCAGGATGTGTGTGATACTGTGACAAAAATGCAGTAATTATAGGGTTTTTTCTTCTTCCCATAATACATATGGAGCTTAATTATAATTAGAAAGCAATTGTTAATCATATTATAAAATCACCAGATTAACTCAGCAAGCTGGACAGAGGTTTAAAATCAGTAATATTTTAATTGTTAATGCTTTTCAAACATGAATTGCTATTGAAAACCTACTGTTGAGTGTACATCAAAGAATGCTTGTATTGGTATTTCTTACAATTCCTTTAAGCAGAAATGTTTTTTTAAAAGTAGCTATGGGAAAACTGAACAGCTCCTAGTTTCTGCTCTGAGACAGAACTCTCAAGGCTTTCAATTATGCTTGGTATAGAGCAATTATTTTCACTTCAATCAATGGACATGAACACACAGTAATCACTGAATTTGGTCAGGGAGCAATTGATTTTGCTATAGATGGGAACAATATTTAGAAAGACATTTCAGGTTAAAAGCTGCACTATACAAATGCTACTTTATATCTTTTTGTTGTTAGGATAAGATAACATATCTACTTACCTGACTAGAGCATCTGCTTTAACACAATCAAAGAATTCTGTGTACAACCCCAGTAACATTATGGAAACTTGAATTCTGCCTTGTGATAAAGATGCTAGAAGAAGTGTTAGCGAGCAGTGCTATGCTTTAGTTCTGGGAACACATAAGGAATACAACTGTATGGAAATAAGAAATTACTTCTGTAAAGGTTGTCAGATAAACCCAATATGAACCCCATGGATGTCTGCACTCAAACCCCATTGAATGTGATGAATGGACCCACAATAACACCGTGGGTTTCTTTGAAGTGGCTCAAATACTGTCATATGAGCTGAAGCACAGGAAGCCCATTATCTTCACACTAGGACAGTGTTCTTACTTTGTCATGTGTGTTCAATAATGTGCTTCGTAACACCACATCAAGAGGATGACTTCATATGGGAGTAGAGTATGCTAGCATTCTGCAGTCCTTTTGAATGCTAAGGCAACTTAAGCTGTTTCCTGGGACTTTCTTGACAGAAAGTCATTATTTGCTTTGAATTTACAGGAGCAGCTGTCAGTTGGTTGTCTGGCATGCACAAATGGAATGGAAGATGTTGGTATCACACTCACTTCTAAAGTGACTCCTAAGCCTGGAGTTCTGCTCAAAGTTGGAATTCAGCAGTATGCTCTTTAACCTTTCAATGAGTTGAAATTGTACTGAATAAATACTGAAGTTGAATACTGTACTGAATAAAAACTGAAGTCGTACTGAATTAATAGATGAGGGGCAAGCAACTGATGTAATTTACCTGGACCTGAGCAAAGCTTTTGACACTGTCCTCCACCACATCCTGGTCTCTAAGCTGGTGACACATGGGTTTGATGGGTGGACCACCAGATGGATAAATAATTGGCTTGATGGTTGCACCCAAAGAGTGGCTGTCAATGGGTCCATGTCCAAGTGGAGACCAGTGACAAGTGGAGTCCCTCAGGGACCAGTTCTGGGAACAGTCTTGTTCAACATCTTTGTGGGTGACGTAGACAAAGGCATTGAGAGCACACTCAGCAAATTTGCTGATGACACCAAGCTATGTGGTGCAGCAGACATGCTGGAGGGCAGGGATGGCATCCAGAGGGACCTGGACAGGCTGGAGAGGTGGGCACAAGCCAACCTCATGAGGTTCAACAAGGCCAAGTGCAAGGTGCTGCATCTGGGTCGAGGCAATGCCAAGCACAAATCCAGGCTGGGCAGTGACTGGCTGGAGAGTAGCCCTGCAGAGAGGGACTTGGGGGTGCTGATGGACAAGATTGTCAACATGAGCCAGCAGTGTGCACTTGCAGCCCAGAAAGCCAACCAGATCCTGGGCTGCATCAGGAGAAGCGTGGCCAGCAGGTCAAGGGAGGTGATTCTGCCCCTCTACTCTGCCCTGGTGAGACCCCACCTGGAGTACTGCATCCAGTTCTGGAGTCCCTATTACAAGAGGGATATGGACATGATGGAGTGTGTCCAGAGAAGGGCCACAAAGATGATCAGAGGGCTGGAGCACCTCTGCTATGAGGACAGACTGAAAGAGTTGGGGCTGTTCAGTTTGGAGGAGTCTCCAAGGTGACCTTATTGTGGCCTTCCAGTATCTGAGGAGAGCCTACAGAAAAGCTGGGGAGGGACTTTTTAGGCTCTCAGGGAGTGGCAGGACTAGGGGGAATAGATCAGATCTGGGAAGATTCAGATTGGATGTGAGGAGGAAGTTCTTCACCATGAGAGTGGTGAGACCCTGGAATGGGTTGCCCAGGGGGTTGGTTGAGGCCACATCCCTGGAGATGTCTAAGGCCAGGCTGGATGAGGCTCTGTCCAGCCTGATCTAGGGTAGGGTGTCCCTGGGCATGGCAGGGGGATTGGAACTGAATGATCTTTGTGATCCCTTCCAACCCTGACTGATTCTATAATTCTATGAATGATCAGTTACACAAATGAAAACCAAATGCATACACAAAGCTGCACTTGTGCTTAGAGGCGTGAGCTGTGTGTTTAACATTAAGCAATTTTGTTGCATTATTAGTGTGGTTAAATGTAATGGCACCTGTTCCCCTTGTGCTATGAAAAAATGACACCATGAAAATGGCACCAAAATAATGAAATCACAGCAATAAAATAAGTTCTTATCTACCAAGAGAGGGCTTGCATGGCTAGATCTTGGAGATCAGCCTCTTCAGCCAGCTTTCCATCTCTGTCTAGTGCTGGAAGCACCTGAATTTCCATTTTGGTTTCCAGAGTTTATCATGGTGATGTTTAGGCCCAGTGAAGGTCCCTACTAGCTGCATGCTGGTGCCTGAGATGTAGGTTGCTTTGCCTTCAACTAGGTCAGGAGGCTTAGGAAGTAGGTGGGTTCCTCAGATCCTATCAACTGCCTAGTAGTTTAACATGCAGGGTAGCAAGCAGGATGTAAAATCTGGAAGCTGAGGAGGACAAACTAAACAGAGTCCAGGTTTATGGTACAGGAGTATGGACTCAGCCATGGTACTCAGAGTGTGTCATGAATAAAGCTGCTTCTTTTTTTTTTTTTTTAAATAAATGCAAAGCTTAATTAATCTAAAAAGTGTATTTTGAAAAACTATAGTCACCATATCAAGTCATGCAGACTTAACATATAGGAGCTTCCACACTGGTGTTCGCTGCAATTTCGCCAGGCCTGGGTGGCCACAAACTCCTAATTGCACTGATTGAAAGCAGTGGTCTAAGGACATTAGGCACTGCCAGAGGACACAGCTCACCTCTGACTACAGAGCTACTTTTTCTGTTATCTAGAGTCTCAAAGGGGAAAGAGCTGCATGGCACACACTGGACATATTTTCTATTAGTCAGCTGCTTCTTACAATTTATCCCTGAGCATCTGTATTTGAACTCAGCACTTCTCTTTTGAACATATGTAGTTTGCTAGTTCATGTTATTTGTGACATCCTCTACACAAATCCACAACAATTTTTCTGTTCAGTGTAACTATTCTCATGTCCCTTCCTCTCAATGAATGCACTGGCATTGCCTATGAGCTGATTGGCTTCCAGTTCTGTTTGATTAGTAAAAGAGTAGTAGAGGTTTGGTGTTGAGATGTATAACTTTAGAGTTTGAGGTCTGGCCTTGTCCATGTGACCTTAAAAGCTGAATATTTGTCCTCCAGCATGAAACATTTCATACCTAGGTAGAGAGCTCTTGTCTCCATCTCTTTCTTTCTCCAGCTCTGCCTACTCCTTTCCAGCTGCCTCTTGGGCTCACTTCCAGCTATGCACATAGTAGCAGTGGCAGACTGTGTTAGCTGTTCTGAAACCTGGGAATAAGAGAAGTATCTTTTGTATCCTCCTGTTGCTTAAATTGAGCCCATGACTCAAGAAGCTGAAAGGTAATGGAAGTCTCTGCCAAAAAAAAAGTCCAAACTCTGTAAACTAAGGCTGTATTCATGTAACAAGAAAGAAGATGTGAGTACTTAAGGCTAGTGCATATCTGACTCTCTGAAAGAAGTCACTCTGTGCTATAATGCATGTCCAGTTTTTCCAACTGTATCTGCTGATCTAATGCATGATACTACAAATGTCTCTCTAAAGTTTGCTTGTTTGGTGCCTTGTTTCTTTTTAATGCATGACTCATGATCAGGCCTTCAAACACAATAATTTCCAGGGTTGCATTCCCTCCCTCCCTCCCTCCCTCCCTTCCTTCCTCCCTCCCTTCCTTCCTTCCTTCCTTCCTTCCTTCCTTCCTTCCTTCCTTCCTTCCTTCCTTCCTTTTTCTCTCTTTCTTTTTCTTTTTCTCTCTTTCT
>VWZI01022025.1:60393-141562 GCA_013396835.1 Psilopogon haemacephalus | reverse complement strand
TTCCTTCCTTCCTTTCCTTCCTTCCTTCCTTCCTTGCTTTCTTTCCTGCTTTCTTTCTTTCTTTCCTGCCTTTTTTTTTTTTCCCAAACACGCATACTTAATTAGCAGTTACTTAATGCAGGTAATTTTGGTGGCAGATATGCTTGACTGTACATGGGACTACACTAAGTTTGTTGTGATGTGAAAATCTGGACTTCAGCCTGGTACTATTAAGTTCCTTAAGCTGCATAAATGTGTGAAAGGAGCCTTTCTCCCGGTTAGAAACATTTCATGGTGGAGGGCATTTGTGAGATGTGTGGAGTTCCTAATTCCTGCATGGACTGATTTTTGCACCCCTATATTTAGGAATTACTGGTGAAGCAGATTTGCTTCCCACTTCCCAAGTTGTTTTAATCCCTGCAGTTTGGTGCTACACTTCCAGATACATCCCATCTGTCTGATTTTAGCCTGTGCAGAGTTTCTTTCCCACCGAGACTTGCTTGTGGAACTCTCTCTCTCTTTGCTCTTGTGCTAAGTACTGTGTCACAGCTGCACAATGATATTTTCTCTAGACTGTAATTTGAAATAACATCTAAAGAGTCAGAAATTTTCCCTAGACTATAATTTGAAATGACATCTAAAGAGTGGGTTGGATTTTTGTGTTTGAAAAGAGAATGATGAACAGTTTATATGTGGGGATCTGAATTCTGGCTGGTTTATCTCTGGGTCTGTGTCTCTTTTCTCTCTCATTTTTGCCTCTGCAGGAAATTATATTCATGCTCTTTGAGTATATTGTCTTTACACAGACATCTGTTGAATGACATTAGAAGCATAATCTAAGTTTCTGTTTTCTTTGAGCTGGAGACATTCACAGTCTCCAAACCTTATATCTTTGCTCTTCAGAGATCTGAAAAGATGGAGTAGATAAAACTAAGTATTGTTAAAAATCAGGATCGTAAATTCTCACTGCAAAATACAAGAAATGTATGCCAATAAAGGCTTTTAAAAGTGCTCCTCAGTTGATATTCATGCAGAGACTCAACTTCCTGTTGTCCCAGATCAATCAATATTAAAGATGTGTTGGCTTTAAACTATTCTCCCAATGGGAATCATAATGATTTTTCACAGATAAACCCATTTTCAAATAAATTAGTGAAATAGCCATACTTTTGAGTCACAGTCTTAAAGAAACGTATGGATTCAATCAGTGGGAACTAAAAAGACTGATATACACTGTTTACAGAAACCTTAATATTGATGGTCTTGGAAAAGCTCAAGCATGCTCAGCAAAGTAGAGCGTCTCAACAGTTGTAATAAATATTCAAGCCAACAGTAAGGCTGCCTCAGAGTGCAGCTGAATTTAACACTTCCAGAGGTGCTCTGTGAAAATGCTGATGAGCTCCCTACTGGTAAATGATCAATTCTGAGGACTAGCAGTGGCTGAGTTTCTAATAAACTAATCAGCATTATATGAATCATAAATTTACACAACTGTAGCACATGTAAATTCAGGAAAATGAGCAGTTGCAAAGATGAACTAATAGAAGCAGAGAGGCATAAGTTTTAAGAAGCAATAATACTTTATTTGCTAATCTTAGTAAGAGGATATTTACAATTAATTGCTGATGTCATTTAAATGAAATACCTATACTGGGTAGCATGTCCTGGACATGTCATTGACAGGTAACATGTCTTTCTTCTGCTATTTCAGTAGTTGAACACCTTTTCACACTCCATGGATTCATTTGCTTCCTCCATACACCTCTCATAAACTCACAGGGCTCCAAGAGACCAATTTTAAGAATATGAATGAGCAAATTCACTGCAGAGTTATGTATCTTCCCTTCTGAAAAGAAGAGGGCAAGGAGTCAGTCTGCATGCAGAGCACATCACTGAAAACTGCTCTTATTTCTCTGCCTTAGCTCTTTATCTTGAAAACTTCACTCTAGTCAGTCTGCCCCTCAGCATATTTGCATTGCTATCTGCATTTATGACTTCTGCGGTAAACAGATGGAGCTATTTGGAAAACCTGTACATACGCTAATACTAGAAAGTAAAAGATACTACCTCACTGAAAAGCAAGAAACGTTAGGGACAAATGCTACTCTTCAAAGAGGCAAACAACATTTATTCTTCAGTGTGTTACACTATTTGCATAGCAAATCATAGATAAAACACATCACCTGTCCCCAGTTCCATAATCGAGACTAATGTGAGATGGAACTTTGTGAATCAGACCCTAAAACTGTAAAGGTAGCCCACAGAGCCCACATCCGGAAGGTAGGAATAAAATCTCTTAATCTCCAATTCCGTCGCTCTCCCTCATCCTGCATTTCAAAGCGCCGTGGTGGTTTCGTCTGGGTAAGACGCCGAGGTGACGGACAGCTCTCCAGTTTGTCGGACAGTCCCTCTCGGGGGACTGCCTGCGGAGGACGACGGCGGAAAGAGAAGCGTCTCTCGTCCCCTGCCAGCCGTCCCCATGGCGCTCAGGCGCTGGGACACCCTGTGGCGGCGGCGGCTCCGGGACCCGCGTCTCTCCGCCGCACGGCCCAGTCTCGGGGCTGGGACGCTTGCCGGAGGAGAGGCGGAGCGGCTCCTCCCAGCGCCAGGTATAAATCGCGGCTGCGGGGGGTCCAGCCTGATCTAGGTGCTCCTGGCCCCGGCTCCGACTCCGCCGCCCGCAGCCGCGGAGGGAGCAGCACCGGGGCCGCTGGACAGCGCCGGCGACTCTGCGGGCCCAGTCCTGGTCCTCTGCCGAGTGTCCGCTGCGGGCCCTCGCCAGCCCCGAAGGTTGCTGTCCTGGTGGCGGTCGCTGTCTCCAAGGCTGAGGATCATGCCCTCCTGCTCAGCCGGGAAAAGACTTATGCAAAGCGCTGAAAGGTAGCGGCACGGGATTATTGATCCATCCGACTCGCCCCCTGCGCCGGCAAGCAGTGCTTCATCTGCGTTTCTGAGGGAACGAAACTCGGCGGAGAAAGAGGGAGGACGAAAGGCAGGAGGAAGGGTGAGAAAGTTAGCTGACTTGCAGAGAGGTGGAGCTTTCTGCTGTCTCCTACTGCACCTTTCACTGGAGACCTTCAGTCTTCCCGAAGGTGGCAGATGGAGACGGGACTGCTTCCCGAGCTCACAGCAATGCCCCTCGGGGGAAATGGGAGTGCCCAGTTGGTGCCAGACACATCCCTGCTGCCCCCGGAGCAGGGCATGGCTATGTTCATCGTCCGCTGTGTAATCCCTTCTGTTTACCTCCTCATCATCACTGTGGGCTTGCTGGGCAACATCACTCTCATGAAGATCTTCATCTCCAACAGTGCCATGAGGAGTGTGCCCAACATCTTCATCTCCAGCCTTGCCGCCGGTGACCTGCTGCTGCTGGTGACCTGTGTGCCTGTGGATGCCTCTCGGTATTTCTCTGAGGAGTGGCTCTTTGGGGAGGTGGGCTGCAAGCTCATCCCTGCCATCCAGCTCACCTCAGTTGGTGTGTCTGTCTTTACCCTCACCGCCCTCAGTGCTGACAGGTATGAAAGCTGAGCTACCCCTTTTCAGCTCTGCAACTTGGGCTAAGGCTAGCCAGAGCTGGCATGGAAGGTAAAGCACCCCTCTGATAAGATATCACTGGTTTGCAATCCCCTCATTCCGATATGTGAGGTGCTCATGCTTCTCTTTTCCTCACTGGCTGATGGCAAGCCTGATACTATTAGTTTAAAAGTCTTCTGTAAATGGCTGTACCTGGGCCTCCAGCTTTCAGGGTGTTAGCTGCAGGAACGGGGGTTAGTCCTGTCTTCTGCACCTCTGGGCAGTCCATATATTGGAATGTGATTAATTCAGAAAGTTTTTAGATGCTAAATATCACCAATGCCAAGCTACAGTGGTATGTAACAGGCATTGAGGAACTTAAACCAAGTCAAGCACAGAGGTACTGTTAACCAATATGCTTCTTTCTGCAGAGAAAATGTGTGTATGTGTGTGTTTGTGACACAGCAGAAGAGCAGGTTACCAGAAGCAGCTGCCAGAACTAGTACTACCTCTCAGAGTTCAAAGGAACCAAACTGTTCTGTTGTAATCATCAGTCTTAAACTTTTGTTCAAACCATTAATTCTGGTTTCTTCTGTACTTACAGAAACTTGTCAGATTAGGAAGAAAAAAAAAATGAGCCAGTCTAAGTTTTTCCTCCTGGTTACTCTAAATGGGTATTGAAGGATTTATAGCAACAGCTGGGTGGATGTTGGACTTTGCTCTAGGCTGTAAAGAACAAAATCTTGCAGTGTAATTTGCAGCCTTAAATTAAATCAAAATATTTTTCTTCCCTTATCTAAGCAATTTTCTTCATTTATTTTTATCCAGAAAGTCTAATGCTTAGTTCCTTCTCCATAGGAATTACTCTTTTCCCTTATGTTGGATTTTAGGATGAACTAATACAATGTGTTGATACATATGATGAAAAGGCTCGAGCTTAGTAATATATCTTCACACTTACAGTAACATTTATTTAAAACTTTTAATCCTTTAAAAAAAATAAAGTATAACTGTAATTTTAAATGTTATTTTTAGTCAATTCAGTAAATAGTTTGATTCTACCTGAGGATAGTCTTCAGTAGTCAGCAGTTTCAGCGATGTCTAAACCAGGACCTAAAATACTTGCATATAAAGACTGTAATTTAAATGGAAATGGATTATATTTTTGAAGAAGAGCTTGCAGAACATATCTTAAAGTGAACACCTGTAACCCTCATTTGAAGAGTATGACAAAACCTGTGCTTGGAGAGCCAAGCAGATTTCGTGGTTTTATTTCTGCCACATTTCCATTGTTCAGAAGTATGATTATGGGATCTTATTTGAAAAGGGAAGAAGCTATTTGCAGAGGAGATCATCTTTCTGGTGGAATATAGTGTGAGGCAGTGCTGTTGATTTAATATTTAAGGATTCATTAATTTACTTTTTATATAACTTTGGAGCATTCATTCTTTGCTTCTCCCATATTTTATATCTTTCTTTTAATAACATTAAAGATTCAAGAAATAACAATGCTGAATCTATTTACACTGAATGCATTTAGAATTACACATTGTAGCAAACAGCTAGAGATTGTGTACTGTGACCATAGAAGATCATTATAAGTATGTTCCTGCAGCATTTTGGAGTTCACAGTATACACAAACATCAGAAATGGTTATATTAAGAATTTAACAACTCTGTGTCTTTAACCTATGCAATTGCATTTCCAGTAGCTGAGAATGAAAACCATTTGTTTTTCAGTCAGAAGAGCATTTACTGACTTCAGAAACCAATGTCTTGTCTCCTAGGGGCCCGAGTCATCTCTGAGTCAAATTTACTGGACTCAGGTCTACTTTTTGTTCAACTAAAGGGAGGCACTGGTGTGGAGGAGTTTTTGTCACAGTAATTTGTAGCCAAATCCTAATGTGTGTCATCTTGACTTGATTACTTACAAGTAGTTATGTCAGCAGATCAGGAGTGGTAGCAGTACCCTGAATTTGGGGCTGAGGAGGCAAGGCAGTATTTTCTTCATATAAGCAGATCTAGCATGGAATGTTAGCAGTTTGAAAGCAGTGATACCACCATAAAGACCTCATTATAATCCAGCACAAAAGTGGTATGCAATATCTGCTCAGTGACACCTTCTTTCACACACAATGCATTGGACTGGATGGTCTTTGAGGTCTCTCACAACCAGCTATATTCTGTGATTAATATATGATTATTAAAGTCTTTCCTGCTTTAAACTCCCTGTTGCTACAGGACTGTATAGAACTCCAGATACTGATTACACTAGGGAATAGATTTAGAAATATTTAGAGTTCTTTACAGTGTGCTTGCATTAATTAGGGTAAGGGAGGTTGTCTTGGTTCCCACAGTGTAATTAGCACTTATTGTTCATATGGAAATTCTGCATGGTGAATTACACATGTGGGATATATTTTATGATAGCAGGTACAGAAGCAATAAACTCTGAATGACCGTTACCTGCCCACTGAAGCTACAAGGAAGCAGAAGTAGTATTCACTGCATATATATATATTTTCTGAAGTTGCTTTATTTCAGAGGTTTTTGTTGGGTTGGTTTTTTTTTGTTACAGAATTATCTCTCAGCATCACTAGTGCTTTCAGTGTGACACATGTGCACTTTCTATCTGGAATCTTCATTATCTACTACTCAGGTGCTCCCCAGACCTCCCTAGGGCACATTTTCAGATTGAATTCTCAACATACAGCAGATCCACCCAAGGGCACCCATCCCAGGAATAGCAAATGGTCGCACCAAACAGTCCTTGTCATGCTTGAGCTCTTGTGAGTCTGACGTCCAGATACGGGTAGTGGTTCCCTGCTGCACCTCCACATATTTTGGAGGAGAGGAGCGGGGAGAGGTCATCAACAGTGATGGGAATGGTGGCAGAGGAAATGATGCAATAGTGGCACTAGTGGTGTAGTGTGTTGGTTTCAGAGGAGGGTTCAATGCCCCTCTCCTCTGGGGTGCCAAAGGTAGTACAGGATCACTCCTGCTGAGCCAGCTGTCTCCTGTCATCGCCAAGCAGGAGATGTGCAAGGACAACACCCATGCCACTCATGGCCACTGCTTCTGTTTATTTTAAACTACTGTGAAGAAACCAGAACACTTCTAAAAAATCTTAATCCTTCTTAGGTTTAAGAACCCAAGAATAAAACAGAAGGAGGATTACAATAAGAAAACCTAGTAATTACTGTGGATAATAAATGGGAAAAAGGAAGGAGATCGAGAGGCAAAAGAGTATGAAACTAAAAGAGGAGTAAAATGGAGAATTGGAGGGACCATAGGGAAGATGACTCCCAATGCCAATCAGCAAACCCTGAAAGTGCCCACAGAACTAGTGCATGATGGTCAGGGATGCACTTCCTACATGGGTGGATGCACATGGAAATAAAAATGGGTCTCCTCTCTAGCTTGCTTCTCCAGGGGGCATGGACTGTAGTTTTGGTCAGGGCTAGTGGATGTTAATGAGAAACTCTCTGTTTTTATTGTGGTCTTGGATAAGGAGGGTAAATATAAAGAGGTGAGAGAAGATTAGCCAGAGTGACTACAGTGTGCCATACCCAAGGAAAAGTTGTGCCAGTGTCCCCTCACTGACAAAGGGACAGAAACTAGGGATGAACCCAGCTTGAACTATGCCTGCTTGAACCACCCCATCAACTTTTTCACTGCTTCAGGGAGTGTGTTCATGGAATCATAGAATAGTTTAGGTTGGAAGATCATCCAGTTCCAACCCCCTGCCATAGGTAGGGACACCTCGTACTAGAACAGGTCACTCAAGGTCTCATCTAGCCTGACCTTGAACACCTCCAGGGAGGGAGCATCCACAACCACGCTGAGCAACCCATTCCAGTGTCTCACCACCTTCATTGTTAGCTTCTTCCTAACATCTTGAAATCTCCCCTTTTCCAGTTTAAACCCATTACCCCTCATCCTGTCATAACAAGACCTTGTGAATAGTCCCTCCCTAGCCTTTCTGTAGGCTCCCTTCAGATATTGGAAGGCTACTATAAGGTCTCCTCAAAGCCTTCTCTTCTCCAGGCTGAAAAGCCTCTCTCAGCCTGTCCTCATAGCAGAGGTGCTCCAGTCTCTGATCATCTTTGTGGCCCTCCTCTGGACTCTCTCCAACAGTTTCACGTCCTTCTTGTGGTGGGGGCTCCAGAACTGCACACAGTACTCCAGGTGGGGTCTGATGAGAGCAGAGTAAAGTGGGAGAATCCCCTCCCTTGCCCTGCTGGTAATGCTTCTCAACGCAGCCCAGCACACAGTTGCTGTCTGAGCCGTGTGTGCACAATGTCATCTCATGTTGAGCTTTTCATCAACCCAGACCCCCACAGCCATCCAGCCTGGGGTTGTGCTTGGGATTGCACTGACCCAGGTGCAGGACTGTACACTTGGTCTTGTTGAATTTCATGAGGTTGGCCTGGGCCCACCTCCCCAGCCTGTCCAGATCCCTCTGGATGGATCCCTGCCCTCCAGCAAGTTGACTGTGCCACACAGCTTGGTGTCATCTGCAAACTTGCTGAGGCTGCACTCGATTCCTCTGTCCATGTCACTGACAAAGATGTTAAACAGCACTGGTCCCAGCACTGACCCCTGAGGGATGCCACTTGTCACTGGTCTCCAGGTGGACATTGTGCCCTTGATCAACACTCTGTGTGTGTGACCATCCAGCCAATTCCTTATCCAGCGAGTTGTCCACTCATCAAGTCCACGTTTTTTCAATTTGGTGACCAGGATGCCATGTGGGACAGAGTCAAACGCTTTACTCAGGTCTAGGTAGATGACATCAGTTGCCCTTCCCTTGTCCACAGCAGTTGTGACTTCATCATAAAAAGCCACCAAATTTGTTAGGCATGATTTGCCCTTGGTGAAGCCATTTTCATTACCACCCATCACCTCTACTTTGTTTTCCACTTGCCTTAGCAGAGCCTTCAGGAGGATCTGCTCCATGATCTTGCCAGGCACAGAGGTGAGACTGACCAGTCTGTAGTTCTTGGGGTCATCCTTTTTTTCCCTTCTTGAAGATGGGTGTTATATTTGCCCTTTTCCAGTCAGCAGGATCTTCACCAGTCTGCCATGACCTTTCAAATGCAATGGACAGTGGTTTAGCAACTTCATCTGCCAGTTCCCTCAGGACCTGTAGGTGGATCTCATCAGGCCCCATGGACTTGTGCATGTTCAGATTCCTTAGATGCTTAGGTTTTCCTAGTTTACATCTCTGGGTATTCTTCACCCTCTTTTCAGGGCTGTTTTGTTCCCAAGAAGAACTCTAGGGTAAAGAACTAGAGCACAAGTATAGAAAGATATTTCCAAGATGCCTTTTGAAGCTAGAGGGCTGGATGAGTCATAAAACTTAGTCTGGAAAAGTAGCTAGAAAAGTTCAGTGGGCAGCATCTCCAGAATGAGTGCAACAGTGTGCACCCCTGGCCATCACTGCATTGTCCTATATGCTGATAAAAACTCATTGTATCAGAAAAGTGCTAAGAGACCTGAGGTGAACAGATGTTGAAGAAATAAATGGCAGCTTCTTACAAAAACTTGAGATTTGTCCCATGTAGTCTTTCCTTTTCTCTTCGGCTGTTGTTTATGTTCCATTTTTAAGTTATATATAAAAATAGGATTAAATGTTAATTCTGCTACTTTTTGTAGCCTGAATTTTCTTTCTAATGAAGGGTTTAATGATGTTAACTCAAATACAAGTCCCGTTGCACTCTAAATACAGTGATGCTGAATAGTGGAGCAGCTGGCGCTACTGCAAGTAACGTCTTCTTTGTTGCTTCATAAAAACTGTGACAGAAAAACACCTTTGGTGATCACATGCTTGATTAACCAGGTAACAAAGTTTGTTGTTTGTTTTGTGGTTTGTTTGTTGTTTTTAAATTCACATGAGGGCCATGGTTCCTTTCCTATATGTTAATAAAAAAATGACTTGTAAATCTATATTCACACTGAAATAACTAAGTAGAGTTCCTGGATAAGATGCTAAAAAGATATCACAGAATCACAGAACTATTGCCTATGACCTAATACCACCACATTGACTAGACCACGTCATTAAATGTCAAATTCAGTCTTTCCTTAAGCACCTTTAGGGACAGCAACTCTACCACCTCCCTGGGCAGTCCATTCCAGTGTCTAATTACCCTTTTTGTGCAGAAGTGATTCCTAACATCCAGCCTAAACCTCTTCTGATGCAGCTTCAGGCCATGCCCTCTTGTCTTATCGCAAGTTGCCTAGGAGAAGAGCCTGACCTTCACTTTACTACAACTTCCCTTCAGGTAGTTGTAGAGTGTGATAAGGTCCTCCCTGAGTCTCCTCTTCTCCAAATTAAACAACCCCAACTCCCTTGTTCTCTCCTCATCAGACTTTCTCTCCAGGCCCTTCACCAGTCTCATTGTTCATCTCTGGACCCACTCCAGCACCTCAAGGCCCAGAGCTGCACACAGTGCTTGAGGTGAGGCCTCACCAGTGCTGAGTACAGGGGCAGAATTACATCTCTGGTCCTGCTGGCCACACTATTCCTGATACAGGCCAAGATGCCATTGGCCTTCCATGCCACTTGGGCACATTGCTGGTGCATGTCCAGCCAGTTTTCAACAGCACTGCCAGGTGCCTCTCTGCCAGGCTGCTCTCCAGCCACTCATGCCCCAGTCTGTACCACGGCATGGGGTTATTATGGCCAAAACGTAAGACCCTGCACTTGGCCTTGTTAGACCTCATACTGCTGGCCTCAACCCATTGACCCAGCCTGGTCAGGTCTCTCTGAAGTGTCTTCCTACCTTGCAGCAGATCAACACTCCTCCCCAACTTGGTGTCATCTGTGAATTTACTAACAATAGACTCGATCCCCTCATCCAAGTCAACAATAAAGATGTTGAATAGAATTGGGCCCCGTACTGATCCCACTGGTCACTGGACACCAACGAGATGCCACACCATTCACAAACACTCCCTGGGCACTATCCTATACATCTAAACAACTAAACTATTTGATAAAATTTTTTTTTTGGTGTGTGTTAATTTATTTGCTTTAATTTTTGAACACTGCAGTTTTCATTTTTCTAAGTGTAGAGAGGCTAAAAGCATTTTGTGCAAGTTTAATATCTATGTACTGACTTTTGGCTACAACGGATAACAAAATACATTCTGGCTCGGTTTGCCTGCCTACTGTCTCCTGCTTCTGAAGTGACTCTGGAAAGTGTTTTGAAGACATTCAGGACTGTGAAAAGGTGCCCTACTAACTGTATCAGGAATTTTTCATTAGTAGAACAACTCTTGATAAATAATATTTGTAGTTTTCTTCAGAATTTATTTGATGTTTCCTCTTTGTTATGTTAGGTACTGATTCAGGCTGAAACATAGTTGTTGGAGACCTCTACAATCCTGATTTATTCCATGTTGTGGAGCAAGTGGAGTAGGGAAATTGACATAATTTTCTTTTCAGTTCCAACAGTTGATATTCAGGGACTGAAGAGCCTTGACAAGGGAAGTAGTATTAAAATAACATCCTGAAAATTACCTATAATTAACAAAAGACAAAATAGTATCTGTATAAAAGAAAAACAATGCCTTCACCATTTATCATAGGTGGGAAAAACAAAATTCTATGGACCAATAGAATGATAAGTATATCTCTTAGAAACCCTAACTTTGGAGGTAACACTGAAGTAGGAATTTTAGAAGTAGGGTAGGTTAGGGAGTTATCTGTGGGAGAATAGTTTGTCCAAGTCAGGGAATTCAAATCTGTTGCTGGAGAAGTTCCTCTTGTGACCATCTATGCAGCTGAAAATAATTTCTCAGGAAATAACATTTTCCTCCCATGTGTGGCAAATGTTTCTCAAACTTCACACAGACACACACGTCTGTTAAACTTCTGCCATCTGTGCATGTGTCCAATGCTCTTCAACTCATATGAAAACAGCCTAGTCCTGAGAATGGCAGAGTGAGAATTGGCTGTGGTGTTTACCCTAGTCAGTGATCAATGCAATGCCCATGTTGTGCTGGTAGCAGACAGCCTTGCTTTGATTAATGCAAATGCCAGTGCCTTTTGAAGGCTGCAGCCTAAACCCAAAAAAAACTATTAGAAAACCATCCCTGTTGTTTCTTTTATCAGTTCAGTAAAATCCCACACTGGATTGCTTTTTATTTATTTAATTTCCAGACAAAATAGCTGGAAAACAGCAGATCCATCTGAATTCTTACCAAGCAAGCCTGAACATAAATCTACATATATTTGTCTTATTTGCTTGCCTCTCCCCATAACGTGATACACAATGTAACTTGAGATATTATGTCAAAGTTCAAATAGGAAAAAGAGCTGATGTGTTTTCTGTGATGATACATTTATTAGAGAATAAATAATATATATGTATATATATTATGTAGAATCATAGAGAAACGGTCTGTGTTGGAAGGACCTTCCCAAGGTCATCCAGTCCAACTCTCTCTGCAGTCAGCAGGGGCATCCTCAACCAGATCAGGCTGCCCAGAGCCCTGTTGATCCTCACCTTGAGTGTCTCCAGTGATGGTTCCCAACCACCTCCCTGGTCAACCTGTTCCAGTATTTCACCACTCTCATAGTGAAGAACTTGATCCTAACATCCAATCTAAATCTTCTCTTCTCTAGTTTGAAGCCATTGTCCCTTGTCTTGTCACTGCAGGTTTTGTAAACAGTCTGTCTCTATCCTTCTTGCAGGTCCCCTTCAGGTAGGCTGCTATTAGGTGTCCCTGGAGCCTCCTCTTCTCCAGGCTGAACAACCCCAGCTCTCTCACCTGTCTTTGTAGCAGAAGTGCTCCAATTCCCTGATCATTTTTGTGTCCCTCCTCTGGACCTGCTACATAAGGTCCATGTCCTTCTATATTGAGGGCTCCAAACCTGGATGCATTACTCCAGGTGAGGTCTCAGCAGAGCAAAGTGGCAGAATCACCTCTCTGGATTTGCTGGCAATGATGCTTTTAATGCAACCCAGAATGTGATTTGCCTTCTGGGTTGTAAGCTCACATTGTCTGCTCGTGTCCAGCTTCTTGTCCATCATCACCCCTAAGTCCTTTCCCACAGGGCTGCTTTCTGTCACCTCATCCCCCACTCTGTATTGATAGTGAGGAGTGTTCTGGCCCAAGTGCAGAACCCTGCACTTGTTGAACCTCATGAGGTTCACCTGGGCCCACCTCTCCAGCTTGTTTGGGTCCCTCTGGATGCCATTGTGTCCCCCTGGTGTATTGACAACACCACTCAGCTTGGTGTCATCTGCAAACTTGCTGTTGGTGTACTTGATTCCACTGTCTAGCACTGATAAAAATATTAAACAGCACAGGTCTCACTAAGGAGCCCTGAGGGACACCATTTGTCACTGCTCTCCACCTGGACTTCAAGCCATTGGGCACTACCTTCTGGATGCAACCACCCAGCCAATTCTTTATCCACTGAACAGTCCACCCATGTAACCTTTATCTCTCCAACTTGGCAATTAGGATGTTGTGGAGGACTGCGTCAAAGAATGTGCAGAATGGTGGAACTCTCAAATATCCTTCCCAATCCTATTTTAATAATTTTATTGAATCCTCATTTTAAATAGTTTAATTATAGAAGTGTGGGTGTATTTCTCATATGGGTTTTGCTACAGAACCATTCTTCCTAACTACATAGTCCTGCTGCTTAAATATTTTTGTATTTTTTTTTCAGTATGTTCAACTAAAACAAGACACATGCAATCATGGCTCCTATGTCTAAACATGTACTTCCACTTGTAACTTCTAAATCCATGCTGACGTTCAACTATTTTTGACACTGTGACTATAAATAGCAACTAAGCTCCTACTAGTTCATGGAATTTTGGAAGGTAAGAAGAAACTCACTTTGTGACAGTGACGGAGAGACGGGACACTACTTGATGCAAGCAAGATGTCCGTTTATTGAGTGCAAAGCACCAGCTTATATATTCTAAAAATCAAAGCTTTCACATCGTGTCAAATAATAATTGGTTAGTGCAACTGTGTACAGCAGCGATTGGCTAGCAACACTTTATCGGAACGCAACTCCTTATTCAGGCAAAGCTTACATTCCTTTTGCTTGACACTTCTTAGCTCCTAGACATTTACTATCTCTAACAAAAACATCTGCCAAGTTTCTGCTCTTTTACATCTTTTCAGTCCTTCACTTTTATCTACCTGTGTTCTTCCAGTAACTTTACACTAGTTCAGTTGCATTCTGTACCCATGGCTTTCGTCCCACTAAAGTCAAAACATTATCTGTGCACCAGTCTCTCAGTACTCTGAGCAAAGGCTAACAGACAACTTCCCTACAACTTTGTTGTCTGCTAAAGAGAAGCTGCATTTTGGAATTAACTTGACACAATTTGGAAGACGATGGAGAGATTAACCAAGAAACCAACAATCCATAGGAACCTTAGCATAATTACATCTACTGAGTGTAGGTTTACCTGTGTATTTCCATATAAGCATAAGCATAAGTACAAATAATACTGTGTATTTATGAACATGAAAGAAATGGATTATTCTGATATATTGTAATTTTGTCTCCTATATTTTGGTTTTGCTTTTCATGTGGGTATCCCAAATACTGATTAATTTATTTCAAACTACTTTTCACAGTTTTTTTACTTGTTTGTCTCTTAACTTAGGGTCATGTTTGTGCTTTGGCTCCAAGTTTATTTGATTGTTTGTAGTTTTAAAATAGCTATATTCACTTTTTCTCCTGTGATGTTTCTTTTTTTTAATGTGTGTGGGTTTTCTTCCATCTACAGTGATTTCAGTGCAAACTAAGAACAGAAGTTGCAAATGAGATGGAACTGGAAACAAATTTAAAAGTGACAGTGTAGCCTTCTAGGTGATAATACTGGAGCAAATAAATGAAGGTGCAACATTTTGAATTTAGAAATTAGAGATTCTCAAATGGTAAAATCTAAGTCTACTCCAGACAGATTGAGGTTGGTTATTTAATTCTTCCTGGCTTGTAACATTTCTAAAAGTCATCTGGCCACATAGTGTTGTCCTTAATAGTTACGTTATCTATACTGGACATATTTTAGTTTTGGGTTTTCTGCTTCTAGGCATTTAAGTTTCTGTAACTGATATTTTCATTGAACTTCTGCTCCAACAGCGACAATTTTATGAGGTCTTCTTTATTCAAATATGTATGGATATCATTGCTGGGAGAAATGAAGTAAGCATATGGTGGATATGCAGATAAGCATGCATCTCTATTTCACTAGTCTAAAATCAGGAGATATTAACAGGATTTGGACTAAGACCTTTAGAGGAAATGCTTCTCTTTCCTCAAACTCCTTTGAAACCTCAAGATTCACCATTTAAACTCAGAAATAATAAGATTAGGTGTGGTTTTCTGAAATTTTTTTTCCCCTTATAATAGGATTATAGTGAGGAAGAAGTAGTATGACTAAATGGAAAGCAGAGCACTAGGGGACAAAGCCAAACAGCTTGTCTAAGCTACACACTGCAGTGCCTAATCTCTAACCTAGATGCTGACTTTCCTTACCTCCTATCCACTCATTGCAGCATGTGCAAGTTTGTGCTTGTATCTGTTGGCTGAAACCACAGCCAAAGAAATGAAACTTTAAAAAAGTTGGGTTGGGTTGGTTTTGTCATCACTGATAATAGTAAAGCATGTAGAAAAACAGAGTTTACGTGAAAGCTTTTAATTAAAATCAAAGGCATATTGGTAATTATTTCCTGAACTTCATGGCAACTTGTACTTTTCTTTTTTCATCAGTGAAATAAAGGAAAAAGGATTTTGCCTTTTAATTTGCACCCTTAGTCTGATTTACCAGTGTAGTTTTATTGATAGAAAACATGGTTTGTAATTTGAATGGTTGCTGGTATGTTTTAGCCTTACACTTGTTTTATACAAAGGAAGACACCTGGTGTTCATTTTGAGAACATTTCTAATTTCACTTAGTTTGAACTTTACTCGTAACCTGCCTTCTTCTACTCTATGTCTTTTCAGAGCTGTAAACAAAATGACAGGTTTTTTTTTTTTTTTTTTAATATAAAAGCACCTGTGGTTTTTTCATTCCTGTTGGCACCGAGTACTGTGCAGGGCTGAGTCCTAGGAAGAAGAGTGCCATCTTGCAGTCAGCTGAAGTAGCAAGCAGAATTTGTTAGGATTAAAGAATTGGGTTTTTTTTTCTGCTGAACATAGCTGTTTTTGTGAAAAGGGTCTTCTGCTCCAGTGCCACCCAGCTTAGAGTCAATCGTAACTCAGGGGAGAACATGCTATTTGTTGAAGCACCAGTATATACCAAGGCATAAATATGTGCCATATCTTGTGCTAATGTAAAGGCATCTGAAAAAGTCCACCTTCTAGATATAAACCAGACCAAATGCTGCTAAAAGAATTAATTGTGACATAGTCATTGTCTTGGGTCATAGGACTGTGGTCAAAACAGTTTAAAGCACTGCAATGGGAAATAGACAGAACACCCATCTGTAGTACAAAACATGACTTTTATCCAATGTCATCTGCATACCCTCCCCTCTAAAGTCCCCAAACCAGATCTTCCCCAGCAATGCGAAGTCTTAAAGAAACGAGCAGATGTAAGGATTTGACGTCACCTGAATGAAATGAAATAGAAGGTCTGTCTTTATGTAATGAAATCAAGGCAGACAGCAATAGGAAGGAAATTATTGAATAATAAGGTCACAGTTTGTACTGGGAAGCGTTCATGCTTTGTGCAGAAGCTTGCATCTTTCATATCCTAGAAAGGATTTCTTTACACCTTGGTGTCCAGGGAGTTTCTCATTGTGTGTTAAAAGAAATGGTAAATGTAAATTAACAGAGACAGTTTACTGGATTTTATTTTCTACTCCACTGTGTGGGTTAAGACACAGTGAAAATTCTCTCTCAGTTCAGAAATGGCATGAACATAAATGGCCATTATTTTTAATTATTTAGTGATAATACAATTTATTACAGCCCTGAGAGAGGACTCTGAGACACATTTTGACTCAAATATTCTCTGAAGAAGGATTGCTGGGGTACCAATACAGAGCTCTGTTCCACATTTTAATGGCATAGCTGGTTGCACCATTTGTTGCCAGCCAACTCAAAGTTGGTTTTATCCTAATTTCCTCAAATGTCTGCTCAAGGTGTTGAGGGCATAGGCAGTACCTGCAAATCACCCATAAAGAGTGTTTGTAATCACAAATTAATTTCTCAGGATCTCCTTCAGCAACTACGTTATATTTAGCCATAACCTAACCCTTAGTATGTATGAAGAAACCTGCTGATACCAATCGTAGAGGTTTGGGTATTAACTCGCCAAGACAGGAATTATAAAATTAGAATCATTTTTGTTTTCCCAAAACCCCTGCCCCCAGACTATATACAGAACTACTTAAGGTTTGTTTACAGGTTCTAATTTGGTTGGGGAAAATCTTTGAAGGATGTTTATGGGCAAATTTAGAGAATTAGGAAGTCAGAAAATGTGAAAGGCTAAGCTACAAGCACAGCTTTACCCCACTATAAGTCAGGCTGAGCAGAGAATGAAGGGAACAGCAGACTTTACTCATGGAGATGAGGTGGGGAAATTAGCAACGATCCCTTGGTGAATTTCAGGAAGCAGCCTGTGCAAATTATATCCAATTGTGTGGATCCACGTGGCAAAAGTCCAATCAGCCTCCACGAGACAAAGATTCGTGGAGCAGTGCTGCCTCAGCAGCGCAAGGAAAGCCAAACTGCTAATGTCTTCCCTGGCTTGGGGTAGCAAGCAGAAAGTCAGGCTGCGGTATTGTCCAAAAGAAGCCAGGTCCAGGTAGTGCTGGCAGCTCTCTCTGAAATGGACCTAAGGACCTGCCAAGCTTGCAGATTTGCACAGAATGGTGCAGAAGTGGAGAACCATCCAAAAGTGGGGATGGTGCAGAAATGTGAGCTGTGCAAAGTGGGAGCTGTCCAGCAGGGACTGTCCAAAACTGGAACACTGTAAATCTGGAACTCTGCAGAGGCAGGAGCCCTGCACTTTCCCCCTCACTCTATGCTTTTCCTAGAAAAAGTGTCCATTGGTCATATATACAAGGTGCTAAGAATCCAGCTGATCACCAGCTGATTCCAGTGTGGGCTTCCACATGAGTGGAAAAAAATGTCTTTTACTGTTTCGTCCCCCAAGCTGGCACTTGAAGGGACAGAGGGAAAGCAGTTTTTTATGCTGCCTTCTCTTTCCCATTCAAACCTCTGGAGAGAGAGGGAGGGGAGGGAGAAGGAATTTGGAGTGCTTCACAACACCAATATACATTTATATTTGTGTATGCATGTGTATGTATCTACATGCATAGATAGGGAGCTTTATCACCGAGGAAAGACATCTAAATTATACTTCTCACTCTAAGCTCCTTGTATAGCTAGCAGACAAAAATAAACACCTCAGAAGGTGAGTTAATACATCCGTAGCCCAAAGTACCATTTGAAAATACATCTTCACTGACTAGGAAAAGCCTTAAGATAAATACAGTTGTGTACCTGGAGTATGAATATTTCCCAACTCCCTTCTTACTGTTAAACATTGCTTTAAATATTAAAGAAAATAATTTTTATGTTTCTCAAAAAACATTGCAATTTCAAAGCCCCCCTCCATGAATCCTAAATCATATCAAAACTAGAAACAAAAAAAATCTCAATCAGATAAATCAAGCTTCCAAATTACTACAGTTTGTACAAACTGAAATTTTTAATTATCAGCTTTTAATAAAAACATAAAAAATTGCTTTACTTACATTTTGAGGCAAAAAAATTCAAATAAGTAAAAAAACCGAAGCAAAATACTAAGGTATCCTTCAAATATTTTCCTCAAAGTCTATTTGACCACTTAAAACTGACATTTTCTTGTGGCAAATTTAACTTTCCATTACCTTTTGTAATATTTTCATTTTTAGTAAATGAATTCCTGACCAAAGGCTACATCTATTCATCTGGTTTGATTTGCTGTGTTATTTCCACTCCCTGCAATTCTTCCTGTTGCCATTATAACGTTTATGAAATCATCAGTGGTACAAAGGTTTATATATAATCATATATTATGAGAATGTTTCCTAAAACGCAGTGTAAAGCAGCATCTTCCAACTATTGATGGAGCAATGCTTACTTTATTTAAAAGCTTAATACTTCTGCCCGGGCCATTGGGAGCCATTCCTGCCCTGACTTTATGAAGATGCGGACATTCCAGGCGTTACAGCCTGTATACAGAAAGGTGCTGAAGAGGAAATGCAGGAATTGACAGAGCTGCAGGTTTTTAGTGGTCTGTCAAGAAGTAGTTAATGATGATCATTACCCTAGTGGGGCTGTTGGAGTTTGAGAGTGGGAAAGCTGTGGTGATGGGCAGTACAAAGTCCTAAGCTGTGGCAGCAGAGAAATGAAACAAACTCGTGTGTGTGTGTGGTGGTACAACAATGAGGTGGAAGTAAGGAGGTAGGATGTAAATTTGTTGATTTGCTGTGGGGATTTGGAGAAAGAAAGATTGAAGTCATGGTTGCTTCTGTGCTTTCACCAGGCTGCTACAGAATGGGCATCTACAGCCACAGGTTGTACCCAGGGCTCCTTTTGCTACTTCTGGTGGGTATGTACAGATGAAGCTAGAGATATAGAAAATGCAGGAAATATTACCAATCACTTGATATTTCAAATAGGAATGATCTCTGACATTATTTTAATTGTGTTTAAGGCCAGGCTGGATGAGGCTCTGTCCAGCCTGATCTAGGGTAGGCTGTCCCTGGGCATGGCAGGGGGGTTGGAACTTGATGATCCTTGTGGTCCCTTTCAACCCTGACTAATTCTATGATTCTAATTTGAAAAATTACCTTTTTCTTTGTGTCTCTCTTTTGATCAATTTCAGGTATAAAGCAATTGTAAATCCCATGGATATCCAGACCTCCAGTGCAGTGCTATGGACGTGTCTTAAAGCCATTGCCATCTGGGTAGTCTCCATGTTCCTAGCAGTTCCTGAAGCAGTGTTCTCTGAGCTGGCCTACATCAGTGACACAGATAATGCCACTTTCACAGCATGCATACCGTACCCCATGACGGATGACGTGCACCCAAAGATCCATTCTGTGCTGATTTTCCTTGTGTATTTCCTTATCCCTCTTGCCATCATTAGTATCTATTACTATCATATTGCAAAAAGTTTAATAAAAAGTGCTCACAACATCCCTGGAGAATACAGTGAGCATTGCAAAAGACAGGTAAGCAATTTGCTTTTTAACATCCTGATAAAAGATTTGTGTTCTATATACACTGACAGGTGAAAGTACAGGAACTTTAACATCTGAATTCTTGGCCTTCACAAAGTATTAGTGCAATTTCTATTGTTTTCACAATTACTCAGTATGTAAATGAATAGGAGCAAGGAAAAATACTAATTCAGTGCTGCCAATGCATATTCCTAACCTGAAATCGGATTGGTGTATGTACTTTTATGTGTTGTTACTTCAACTGTTCCTTGTGTTCTTAATGAGGAACAATGTTTTTGCAGTTAGTGCTAGTGGCTTCACCTGCCTCTGTAGACAGCCACTTGGAGAAGAAATCAGAAATTAACTTTTTGAGAATTATCTCTACTTTCTTTGTGCTTAGAAAAAAAAAAACAAAAACCCAAAAAACTAACCAAAAAACTAACCCTGACATACACGGGGAAAAAAAATCTCAGAGTATCTAAGGTTCTTCTCAGACTAAGGATTGCTGAAAATAATGAACACAGAGTGGGAACTGATTGTTTTTTGGCTCTCAAATACCATCCTGATCTTGCACTTTTCTAATACATTTTCTGTTATAAATGCTATAAAACTTTTGGTATAGGCTCTGTATTCCTTTGAGAGAAAGCATTTATAATGCTGGACAAAGCCAGCTCCCCTGTAAGGCACAGAAAGCAGTAAGATAGCAACAAAGTTGTTCTTTAGCAGTGACACTTTCATACACAAACGTCAGCTTTTGCAGTGCAAGTGCCTCAAATGCTTTATTAAAAACATTAGTATTGATAGAGAAAAATGACCATTAAAACAATTTGGAAGAGTTTTCCCTGTCAGTATTTTAGAAAATGTTTTTTATACCGTCCTCGCAGATACAGAATGCATATTCTTTTTAAAGAGAAAGACCACGTTCTCTCATGTCCTTTTTGCTCAGCATTTCATTTCTACTCTAGCCTGTTTCTTGTAAAAAAATGCATAAATATTAGCATTTCATGTATTATTTTATTTTTCCTGTGAAATATAGAGAGCACTTTGGCTGAACCCTCAGGATGGAAACAGTATTTAATTGATATTGCATTTCTAAGCCCACATGTATTTTCAAAGTAAGAACATATTTTTTTCATTCTACGTACATTTTTTTTTCTTTTTGTTAATCTATGAGGTTTAGAAGAATGGAAAATTCCAATGTACTTACATATCTCCCAGCAAGTGCAAGTAAATTCAGACTATTGCCATCAACTCAGGTTTCTTCAGGCCATAGCACAGAAGTGTAATATTCACACTATACCTTTGCACCTTTTTGTCTGCCTTTGCAATCTGAGCACAAATCCTAACCAGCCGGAATGTTACAGTTTTCCTACATTTTGTGAATTTCCCACTGGTTTTGATAGAGCCCAGAAAACTACTTACATATTTATTTCACAGATTCTGAAACACTGTTATGACAAATTAAGCCGAAGCTTTTATCAGAAAACTGAGCAAAGCCAGAAAATTTTCCTGCCTATACAAAACTTTGGTACACCTTTCAGAAGGTGTACACAGAATGTTTCTGCTGACCTTTGGGGCCTTCTCCCTGACTAGTTTCTCTCCCTGTTTCAGTTTAGAACCACGCATGTAGGCTCCCATCAGTTTTTCAGCCGCTTTTGATATCTACATTGTAATCCATTATACTTTAGCACTGCAATTAAGATGTATTTCTTAGATGTCATTATTGAAGACTAACTTAACCTTTCACCTTATGGAATTTAGGTGCTCCATACTGTGCAATGCAGTTTTAGTGGTTGCTTTAGGAGAGATGTGCAAGCTGAGGCATTTTGGGTGAAATGATGGGATGGTAGTTATGGCTAAGGTCATAGCAATGTCTTTACAGTTCACTCACAGTGTCTCTAGATTTTGAAGTCAACTGTTTCTATATATCTTTCTAACTGAAGCTAAGCCTCAAGCTGAGCACTGAGATCTCATCAGAAGAGGTTATGTTTCATGACAGCCTTTGATGTGTGCTTTCAGGCTAAAAGCCAACTTTCACTTTAATCATGAATCACTTCTGCTGCAATCTCCTGTAACTGCAAGCAGCTAGGATCTTTCACTGAAAGCAAACAAATTAGGAAAAAAGAAAGAAAATAGATAGAAAAAGTTATTCAGCTACTAAAGTAAGCATTTTTACTGGCCTTACTTATGATAGTTGACCAAGCTAATATAAAGAGAAATGCTACATGTATTAATTAAGTCTGTTTTATGGAGTAGTTCTGTTCATTGCTGGATTCTCTTCATCTTTTTAGATGGAAACTCGGAAACGCCTGGCAAAAATTGTTCTAGTTTTTGTTGGCTTCTTTGCTATCTGCTGGTTTCCCAACCACGTGCTCTACATGTACCGATCTTTTAATTACAATAAGATTGATCCGTCAACAGGACATATGGTCGTTACTTTAGTGGCCCGAGTGCTAAGCTTCTGCAACTCTTGTGTCAACCCCTTTGCGCTGTACTTTCTCAGCGAGAGTTTTAGAAGGCATTTCAACAACCAGCTTTGCTGCAGGAGGAAAGTTCAGCGAGCGAGATCTGCCAGCTACTTGCACAACTCTTCTGCCATTCAGATGGCTTCCCTGAAAAGCAATACCAGGAACACGGTAACTAGCCTGACACAGCTGAACGGGCACAGCTTGAAACGAGAAATGTCTTTATGATTTAAGAGGTGTGATTTTCGACTGTGGAACACGTTTGAACTTCTTCCTTTGCAGTTTGTAACTCACTTTTGGCTCTCATACATTCAAACCTTCTGAGTCCTCAGGACAGAGAATCTTGTTAAAGTCTGGCCAATCTGAGGTTATTTCACACCTATTATTAATTTTAGAGAGAAGGGAGGAGAACATTCTACTAAGAAAACAAAACTGGTTTCATATTGTACTTTAAGGGAGATGTTAATGTTTAGCATATAATAAAGCAAAGTGATTATGTCAATATCAGTGTAGCTGATCTAACATGGCTTTAAAAGGTGTAGATTTTTATATCTGAGAAATATGTATTTTTAGCTGAATATTGATCTAGGCACATGTCTTACTGTAATAGGTTTTGCATGACTTTATCTGCTGTGTGTACAAGCATTGTTCATTAATACTGGTAGACATTTTTGGACCCAGTTAAGGAGCCATTGCAATGCATAGATTCTAGTTGCAGATTAAAAATATATTCAAGTATCAAGTGCCAGACCTTTGCCTCATTTAAGTCTGTCTTGTGCTTTCAATTTGGCAGACATGCATGATGAAAATTAACTTTTTGGAAGGTTCTGTTTGCTATTGAAACTCAGTGTCTGAAAGCTCATTTTCCTGATTTGTTGTGTGTGACAGCATCAGTTCGGAGTGTTTACATGTTTTGTATTTGCTGGTGCTAACTGATCTTGCTTATAACACTATACAGCTTAGAAAAACACTGAGTGTAATGGGATGGCTGAACATTCAGAGAGGTAGATTTCTTAGTGACTTTTTCAGAAAGGGTACGTGACAAGGTTTCATACAGCTCAGAGCAGGCTCAGGGTGCAAAACCCAAACTGATACCAGACAAAACCAAACTGAAGGATGTCCTGTGGGAATACAACTGCCATACTCTGATAACTAGTGATTATCCAGCCTGTGGGAGAAGTTCTCTCCTGAAATAACCCCCAAGTAATGAGACATGGGTAGTTGCATTGGTTGCTCAGCATCGACTGCAAACTTTCTAGATCTACTCCCCTTCCAAACACTGTTCACTAGTCTAAGGAGTGCTCAGCTACCGTTGAAAACCTCAGCTTTTCAAGACACTTTTTATTTTCCTGAGGGCCCTTGTGCATAAATAGTTAATGTTCTTCTGCAAATCCTAGCTTGGCTGCCTAAAAGAAGGAACCTCCAGCATTTTTTTGTCAGTCATCCCAGCGCTGTGGACAGTGCATAGATCTTTGTCAGCATTCCCAGGAGGACATTTTCAAGGTACATGATCAGTGCAGAGATGGGATTAAAACATCAGCAGGGAATGGTGGGTGAGGCTGTAGTTGTCAATCGCCATCCTGTCCAGAATAAATTAGAAGAGCTTACTGCCTTCTATTTTCATTCACACTCCTCTGCTGGGGATACCTTATGAAAGACTTGAAGAGCTGCCCTGTAGGTCACAAGAAAGCAAGCAAATCAACATGAAACCACCTAAATTTAATTTAAAAAAAATTCTTTTGGGGTGGTTTCCCTCCCCCTTTTTAAAAATCAGTTCACATGTCAACACAAGTAATCAAATAGACAAAATGACTGAGTCTTGTTGATGCAAAACCTTAAGTAAGTAAGGCTACCCTTAAAGGGTCTCAGGGTTGTGTCAGCTCTCATAGAAAGAGCTGGTGGGGTTGGAGCTGATCCTCCCCTGTATCCTGTCAGAGTAAAAAACTATTTCACAAGCCAGGCGAGAGTTTAACTGGGGCAGCATCTGTTCCCCTGAGCTCCAGAGAGGAGATGCTCACAGTGTCCATTTTAGGAGAATGGACAATAATGGCAGACAGTGGTGCCTTGTGGAAGTAGGGTTTTTATGGCCAGTTTGTGAGTAAAATTTAATTTTAGATAGCTTTTTCTTTCCAATTCAGTGGAACTACTCCAGCACAGATCTGTCTCTGTCACAACACTGTAGCCTCTACTTCTGCAGTGACTTCTCAGAGGTGAATAGCAGGAAGTACATTAGAAATTTAGATTGGATTTCACAGTAAGATGCTAGTCTTATAATTTCAAAAGCTGATATGTTAATGCCATGTAGCAACTTCAACTTCCTTTTGTTCTTACTAATGTGTTTGGTCTTATTTAACTCTATTTGTACATCTGTGGAACCAGCTGAAGTTCAAATTTTCTTTCTCAGTTCTGCTACCTTCAAAGATAGTTACACCCCTAGCCCAATTTTTAAAGGAACAAGAAAGTATATTGAGGTAGTTTGTAAATTATTTTAGTTAATTACCTGGGAGAAAAAAAAAATCCCCAATTGCTAGCGCTCAACAGGGAAAGTAACAGATTGAAAGTCTGAATGTCAACCAGAGTGGTCCAACTGGTGAGACCCATAGTGTGTAATGTAGTCAGGTTGTGTGAAGCATTCTGTGGTAGTTTGAGGGGTCCCAGGTTGCCTTAAGAGGACTACAAAGACAAAATGCTGTCCCAGGGGATGGACCTGGTCATCCCCGTAAATCGTAATTTTGTTGTTCAATCCCATAACTCTGCTGTCACTTTATAAATTGGCAGCAAAGTCAAATCTCTTTTTCTTTTCTCCCTTCCTTTTGGCTCTTCAGAGGGACTCTTTAAATACACTTTCCTGTATTCTACTCCAATTCAGTAAGAGCATTATTATTTTATTGTTAAAAAAAAATTTAAAAGTAAACTAATCAAATCTGTCTGCTCTATTAAAAAACACTGACAGATTCAAATGAGGAAACTTATGAAGTTCAGTGTAGACCAGCTTCTTACTGCCTTCCCTAGCTGGCTGCAGTGGCCCTATGGAAGGCTACAGTGGCTCTTAGGAAGACCAACTTTCCAACTGTTTCAAAGAGGTGAGATATTTTATGATGATTTTATAATGTCAGTAGCAGCCTGAATAGGGTTAGAAAGGAAGCACATTTCTATAGCATTTTCTACCTTTCAATAGTGTGCATTCAAACAGTGAATGCTGCAATGATGCTTACTTAACAGTTCATAGTGTCCTGGCTCCTCTTTACAAATACCCATTACTTTTTTGCAACAGAGTTTGGGTTGTGGATTCAAGTGACATTTGAGAAGTGTGGCCAGCAGGACCAGGGAACTCCTTCTGCCCCTGTACTTAGCACTGGGTAGGCCATACCTTGAGTACTGTGTCCAGTTTTGGGTCCCTCAATTTAAGAAATATGTTGAGGAGCTTGAACGTGTCCAGAGAAAGGCAGTAAGGCTGCGAGGGGGCTGGAGCACAGCCCTGTGAGGAGCGGCTGAAGGAGCTGGGGTTGTCCAGCCTGGAGAAGAGGAGGCTCAGGGGAGACCTTATTGCTCTCTACAGCTACCTGGAGGGAGGTTGTAGCCAGGTGGGGATTGGTCTCTTCTCCCAGGCACTCAGTGACAGAATGAGGGGGGACAGTCTCAAACTGCACCAGTGGAGTTTTAGGCTGGATGTTAGAAAGAAGTCCTTCACAGCAATAGTGATTGGCATTGGAATGAGCTGCCCAGGGAGGTGGTGGAGTCACAGTCCCTGGAGATGTTTAAAAGGAGCCTGGATGAAGGGCTTAGTGCCATGGTTTAGTTAATTAGAAGGGTTAGGTGTTAGGTTGGATCCAATGATCTTGAAGGTCTTTTCCAACCTGGTTAATTCCGTAATTCTTTGATAAAGGAGTAGACCAACATGAACTTGTAAATCTATCTGTAATAGTTTAGGAAGCTGTCATCCATAACTTTCTAACACTGCCTCATCCATCTTTTTTCCTCCATTTTGCCTCTTCTCTCTCTTAATTCTGTGTAAGCCCACATGTTCTCAGAACTCCTCCTTAATGTTATGCTATTAACTCTTCCTGAATGCCAGTCAGACTTTTGGATCCTGCTCTTCTGATCAGTCTTGAATCACTTTTACTTATGGTTGTTTTAACACCCACAAAACGCAAAAGCTTAAAGTCCTCCTTTCACAATTAATGGTGGCAATCGACTATGATGGTTTCCCTTTTATTTCTGCATAGTATTTTTCCTGGTTCCCTGCTCCTTATTTTTTTGGGCAATCTCTCTACACAAGCATAACATTTCACAGAACTTGTAAATCCATTGTAGTTTTTCTTTCCCAAAGGCATTTATCTGATGTAGACATTACCAGATGATACAGGTGCCCTGCTGGCAAAATAAGAATGTAATTTATAGTAGATTTGATACTTAGGTTTGATTCATATTCTTCCCTGAGTCTCTTAAATTGATATATGTGGTATAGAAAGCATGAATCTGCCTTCTGGCAGAACTGCAAGCTGCAGCCTGTTCTTCTCTTGTGCAGGAAATATATTCCCAGGCTCTTTCTTGTCAGGAAATCATCACAGTTTTGGTTCATTATTTCACAGGCCTAATGCTCAAAACCTGTTTTGAGTAAGTAACATAAATCGTATATGCCTTCTGTCAAATTCTTGTAGCATGGTATGGGGGAGTTAGTTAATCTGTTTGGAGCTTGATGAAGTGTATGGCTAACCTGATATGCACATTTTAGAGGTGTCTGTGACTATGCTTTTGTACACACTGTATACCAGTACAAGTATATGTATGATGCTATTTCCAGACAATGCTGCCTGCTAACAATTAAAAATCTATTTGTAGAATGCATTTTAAACAGTATTTTTTTCTAACCGCAGTCAAAGAAACAATGAAAATATGTAAACTGCATCGTGTCAGTTTCATAGGTACTGCACTGAGATTTATGCCAATTTAAAAAAATGCCATCAGATTACTTTTTGCTGTTATGAAAATTCCCTGATTTCAGAAGCATCAGTTCTTTTCTATCACCATCTCCTGAGTTTTCAGTTGATTTTGTTAAAAAATATTTTTGCAACAACTGAAAGAACTATTTTCCCCTATCACAGACTTCAAAAAACCTGAGAGAATAGCTAGTACAAAATAAACCTGATAGCATTTTGTCACCCCACCCTGCCTCTACTGCATGCATTGCAATGCTGAATCCTGAAATGTCAGATGAGGGAAAGGCAACCACATGTTAGCAGGTGTCCAAACCGCTTTGCTCAGCACAGGCTCCACAGCTGGCCTGTTGCACCTCTCTGCACTGCTGCTCACTGTTCCTCACTGTCTGTGCCATCCTCCAGCTCTGCAGCATCCATCCGCTGGCTCCCACTGCTGCTCTGCTCCACGTTGCTTATGTGGCCCAGATGGTTCCCTCTGCCCAGGCTGCTCAGCCAACTCTGTGCTGCTCTGTTTCTGGTGCTGATTCGAGGGCCCTCCTTTTCAAAGTGTGCACTTACTGCCAAGAACTTGGAACTGTTCCTGTCGTAATTCTATGAGCTGAATTCAGGAAATGGCGGGATCTCTTCCTTTACTCCTGGATTCTTTTTCTCTATCTGCTCCTCTCTCTCATTTTCCCTCTCCTTTTCCTTCCTATTTTCCCGCTGCTCTGGTCCAATCTAATAAACCAAATTAATCAGCTGCTTGGTGTTGGTTCACCTTTATTTATTTGAAGGAATCATAGAATCAGTCAGGGTTGGAAGGGACCACAAGGATATTCTAGTTCCAACCCCCTTGCCATGGGCAGGGACACCCTACCCTACATCAGGCTGGACAGAGCCTCATCCAGCCTGGCCTTTGACACCTCCAGGGATGTGGACTCAACCACCCCCCTGGGCAACCCATTCCAGGCTCTCACCACTATCATGGTGAAGAACTTCCTCCTCACGTCCAGTCTGAATCTCCCCACCTCCAGCTTTGCTCCTTCCCCCCTAGTCCTGTCATTCCCTGATAGCCTCAAAAGTCCCTCCCCAGCTTTCTTGTAGGCCCCCTTCAAATACTGGAAGGCCACAATAAGGTCACCTTGGAGCCTCCTCTTCTCCAGACTGAACAGCCCCAACTCTTTCAGTCTGTCCTCATAGGAGAGGTGCTCCAGCCCCCTGATCATCCTTTGAATCTGTGCTGACCAGGGTCGGTACAGCATAGCTGGGTTGTGACCGGCTACCTTGGGATCTAGCTGAGAGAGCAAGACATCTGAATAACTTCCCAAAGAGATAGAAACTTTTCTATTTCAAGCTACAGAAATAAAAAGCAAAGTTAGAACTAAGTACCATTCACAAGCACATTCAGACATTTCTGGGGCTAATTCTGGTCCAGTGGAGAGAAGGAAGAAGTCTGCTTGACTAACTTGATTCCTTGCTTTACATTACAGCCCATTTTGCAGACATTAAATTGGAAGGCTGGCACCAAAAGTGTATTACTTAGCTAGATCTGATTTTGATTGCTGGTTTGGTTTAGACAATTGTTTAATTCAGCTTTGACAAATCGTTCTCATTTGTAAATGTTTCTGACTTATTTCTGACTCCCCGTTCTACTGCTGTCTTGGTGATTATCAAGAATGGAAAATAATTCTATTTGATTTTAATGAACTTCTGTTAATGACTTTTATGGCCTATGTCAATAGGAAAATGACAATATATCTCAGCCAAGCATGTGTGACTTTTTAAAAAAGTCTTTTTTTTTAGAATCATAGAATCATTCAGGTTGGAAAAGACCCTTGAGATCAGGTCCAAACATTAATCGTACTCTACCAAGTTCACCACTAAACCCTATCACTAAGCACCCTATCTAAGCAACCTTTAAACACATTCAGGACACTTTCTCAACCATCTCCCTGGGCAGCCTGTTCCAATGCCTGAACACTCTTTCAGTGGAATTTTTTTCCCTAATATCTAGCCTAAAACTACCCTGGTGCAGCTTGAGGCCGTTCCTTTTTGTTCTATTGCTAATTACTTGTGAGAAGAGACTATCACCTGCCTCTCTATATTGTACATTCAGGTAGTTACAGAGGGTGATAAGGTTTCCTGTCAGCCTCTTCTTCCTCAAACTAAAGAGTTCTATTTTCCTCAGCCACTCTTCATGAGACTTATTCTCTAGGTGCTTCACCAAGTAAGGTATTCTTCTTTGCACCCACTCCAGTGCCTCAGTGTTGTTCTTGTGCTGAGATGCCCCAGACTGAACACAGGTTTGGCCTCATCAGTTCTGAGTACAGTGGTACAATCACTTCCCTACTCCTGCTGGTCCCTCTATTTCTGATACAAGTCAGGATGCCATTGGCTTTCTTGGCCACTTGGGCACACTGCTTGCTCATATTCAGTTGCTTGTTGATTAGAACTCCCAGGTCTCTTTCTGCCAGATGACTTTTCAGCTACACTTCTCCAAGCCTGCAGTGTTACACGGGGTTATTGTGGACCAAGCGTACAACCTGGCACTTGGTCTTATTGAAGACAATTAACCTCGGCCCATTGATCCAATCTGTTTAAGTCTCTCCGTAGGGGTAGAACCTCCCTACACTCAAGCAGATGAACACTTGAAGTCATCTGCAACTTTACTAATGGTACACTCTAAGTCTTCATCAGGATCTTTGGTAAAGATGTTAAACACAAGTGGTCCTAATAGGGAGCCCTGATTAACAACACTTGTGACTGGTTGCCAGCTGGATTTAACTCCATTAATGACCGGGCTGCTTTATCCAACAGAACATGTGCTCATCCAAGCCATGAGCAGAGAGAATCCATAAGAATTCATGAGAATTCCATGGGAAACAGTATCAAAAGCCAACCTTCCAGGCAGACAATATCCACAGCCTTTCATTCATCAATTAAGTGGGTCATCTTGCCATAGAAGGAGATAAGGTTCATCAAGCAGGACTTGCCTTTCATAAACTCATGCTGACTGGCCTGATCCCCTTTAGATGGTGTGTAATGGCACCTGAGACAATCTGTGCCATGACCATCCCTGGCACTGAGATCAGACTGACAGGTTTATAATTCTCTGTATCTTCCTTTTGGCCTTACTTATAGACAGGTGTCACATTTGCTAACTTCCAGTCCACTGGGACCTCTTGAGATAGTCAGGACTTCAGATAAATAATGGAAAGCAGCTTGGTGAGCACATCTGCCAACTCTTTTAGTATTCTTGGGTGTAACTCACCTGGCCCCATAGACTTGTGTGCACCTAAATGGCATTGCATTTTTTAGTTTCTCTTTTAGTGAGTGTGCTGAGGATGTCTGATATATGAGATCAATTAAAGAAATTCACATTTTGCTTGACAGCATGATACACTTAGTAAATTCCTATAGCATTGATTTTGAACAGGAAAGGTATTATACATAGCCAAAATTCACTAACCTAGTGAACTGGTTTTAGTCTGTCAAGACAGAGATGCTTTTAATTCATTCTTTAAACAAGGGGAGTAATTTTAGAGTCAGAAGCTTGGTGTCATTACTGGTTTAATGCAATATGGATTCACCTTGTAATGCATGTTTGATTCACAAAAGAGTCTTCTTTCATGTCAACACAAGAAGGTATTAATGCTCCTTCTACTCCACTCTGGTGAGACTCCACCTTGAGTACTGAGCCCAGTTCTGGAGCCCCCTTTACAAGAACGATATGGACATGCTGGAATGTGTACAGAGACGGGCCACAAGGATGATCAGAGGGCTGGAACTCCTCTCCTGTGAAGACAGACAGAGAGTTGAAGCCATTCAGTCTTAAGAAGAGAAGCCTCTGTGCAGACCTAATTGTGGCCTTCCAGTATCTTAATGGGGCATACAGGAAAGCTGTGAGGGACTAGCAGTGTGTTGGTTTGAGCTAATTGGAGAATTTGAGTGAGAAATTAAACATACCGTGTCACTTCACCCAGTTTCACTGAGAGAGAAGAAAGAAGGTTGTTTTGAGAATGTTCCCAAAACATCCAGATAAGCCAGTGTGCTTGCGCAGTTCAGTCAGCTCTGGGTCCGCACTGGCTCCAGCAGCTTCTTTCCTTTGTCTCTCTGCCTTTGAACTAATTCAGAGTAAAATTACTAAAACCATTCATTCCTTCCTGCCACTAATCTTTCTGACCGATCTTCAGCTTATCTGCAGCATCATCAAGTAGTGAGATAAAGCTGGGGGAAAGGGGGAAGGTGGTAGGGGGGGGGTTTGGTTTCCCTCTCTTGGGGATTTTGGTCTCCAGGAGGGGTGTGGTGTCTGTATTCTTTTTTTACTGTATATTTCTGTAAATATCTGTTATATCTTGTAAATATTTGCTTGTATATTTGCATTGCTGTAAATATAAAGCTTCATTTATTAACTTCCAGTGTGTTTTTCTGAGTTTTAGCCGGGGTTTTAAAAGGTGGGGGGGCAGGTCACTGCAAACCCACTACAAGGGGGAATGGAACAAAACTAGAAGTGAGTAGATTCAGATTGGATGTTAGGAAGAAGTCCTTCACCTTGAGGGATGTGGTAAAAGCCCCATGCCTGGAGATCTTTAAGACCAGGCTGGATGTGGCTCTGAGCAACCTGATCTAGTATGAGGTGTCCTTTCCCATGGCAGAGGAGTTGGAACTCTCTTGAGGTCACTTCCAGCCCTGACAATTCTACAATTCTATGATTCCCAAGAAGTATTGTACCATTGTACCATAGCTTAGCTTCTTAAATCTTTCGTGGTTCTGAGTTGCTCCATGAACCAGTCTGCATTACTGTTGCCCAGTGCCTATAGACTGCATTTCCCATGCATGTCCAACAGTTTACTTCCAGTAGACCCACTGTGCTGAGATGGGCTGTGACTTTCTGCCTCAGTTCCTGTAAAATGGGAGGGTCCCACCTACATGGCATCCAAGACAAGATGTCCTTGTCAACATTATCAATTTTGCAATTCCTTGCTCTGTAACAGACAGCCTCTCCCACTTTTATACTGTGCAGTACTCACCTGCCTGCTGGATAAGCTGTCATGGGTTCAGCCCCCAGCTTCAGCTGAGGCCCATGCAGCTCCTCCCAGCTGCCCAGTAGGATGGGAAAGAGGAATGGGGAGCAAAATGCAAAAACCCACAGGAGAGTTTAATAGAACAATGCAAAGAACAAGGAAGCATCAGGAATAATAATTATACTAATGGAGTAAACTATAAAGACAGTGATACTAAACACTACTTGCTTACACAACACCTGTGTCCTCCCTACCTCACCCCTGACAAAGGCCACCAGCTCCTCCTCCTCTTACATAATAGAGTGCATGAGTTTATGGTATGGAATACCTCACTGGCTGGCTCAACTGGCTATCCATACTGTGGTCACTCTCAACTTGTAAAGAAAATTAGCCCTGTCCTAGTCAAACCCAGATCAAAAGGTCATTCTTTTTTCAGTCCTCACAGCATCTTCTCTTTTCATGGTCAGGGCATGCAGCAGCCAGCTTCTCAGAGTATCTGGGAACTGGATGAGTAGAACGGGAAAAAGATGAAAGTGGGGTGCTACAGCTTCATCTTACAACAGAAAAAAGGTGAAAGTGGGATATTTCAGCTGTATTTTATAACAGGAAAAATATGAAAAGGGTGTTTCAGTTGTATCCTAGAAGAGGAAAATGATGAAAGTGGGATGTTCTGGCTGTATCCTGTACCTGCTTGTCCATCAACTATATGCATAATGTGAAATCAGCTCCACCACAGTTGAACACCTTTGGAAAGCTAGCTGTGCCTGAGACAGCTGACTGATTCACTTGAATCACTAACAAAAATGTCATATGAAGAAGCGTGTCATCAGCAGGTCAAGGGAAGTTTTCCTCCCCATCTACTCTGCCCTAACGAGCCCACATCAGGAAAACTGTCCATTTCTGGGCTCCAGAGAACTACTGAGGAGAGTCAAGCAGAGGTATATGAGGAATATTAGGGAACTAGAGCAGCTTATTTAAAGCGAACTGGGACTGTTTAGGCTGAAGAAGACTGAGAGGGAATGTTACCACTGCTTATAGATATCTAAAGGGCAGGTTCTTAGCAGATATGTATTTTAGTTATAAAAAGTGAGTGCCTGAGAGTTCTTTATGTCTTCTTTCCATGTGTCGCTATGTCATTCCTCTCACTTCAAACCCCAGACTTACAAGAAACACATGAGCATATCCCAGGACTTGGCTCCTGTTGCTGAAGCTCTGGACAACTAGTTGTTGCCTAATTGCCACTGTTGATTGTTGCTGGAGCACAATTTTCCCAATGGCATGTACTGTCCCTTAGCCTTTTTGCCATGCTTTGTCCAGGCTCTGCTGGGGAGTGCTTTTCAGCCTTACATTATGCATAGCCTTGGAGTGTATGTATTTCATGAGATGTGAGAGTCTGGAGTTATACTTAGAGATAAGGATAGATAATCTCAAAACAAGGAAATTAAATCAATATGATCTAAAAGCATTGCCAGCTCTAAAATGACAATGTACCATTTTCCTTCAAGCATCCCACTATCTGAAAGTCAATGCTGCCAAACTTCCATTAGCTTTGCCAATCTGAGTGCGGAGTTATCTAATTTCTGTAACAGTGCACACATTTCAGGAAAACACAGCGTATCTTTGGGTGGGCTTGTGAGTCTGCAGCCGCTTCTCTCATCTGATCCTGTAGCTTTGGAGAATGGAGCTATCAGCAGCGGGGGAAACATCCGTAGGAGAGAACGCCAGCAACAACCAAATACAGCTTTTACTGTGCACCACGCTCAGATAACTGCATCTCCCATGTCCAGATGCCATCTGATTTAATTTCCTCTTTTGGCAAAGGTGAGTGTATTCACCATGTTTCCTCATTAAAGACTTTCTGACAGATTGAGCATAGAAAATCCTGGGACTGTAGCAGTGTTCCACTCAGTGAAGGAATTACACCATTCTACAGGACCTGTGCGAATTCCTGTGCCTCAGTTTAAAACTGTGTGGTTGCTCTAATGGTCTGGCTCAGCTGCTGAACATGAGCACTGACAGAGAAGGAAAAGCTAAAATTGCTGATGCCTCTCACTTTTCTCTTGATTGAGGCATCATTGAGGTTGTCATTCTAAGGATCACAAACTCTTCCACTCCTACAGGACTTCTCTTTATTCATTGCACAGGGCAGATGCTACAGATAGCAAGGCTCCCTGTACATCCAGCATTTCCTAATTCTGGAGATCTTTACATAGTGACTTTTCTCAATGCTTTTCTTGAGTGTTCTGTGTGAAGTTTACAGAGCGAGAGCATTATTTGTGGGCTTAGCCTTCGTCAAAATAGTGTAGCTGGATGCCCCTGACAGTTTGTATCACAAGAAGTCAGGCTGTGTTTTCCAGCAGACTGGCCAATAGTAACAACAGGCTAAAGAACACATTTTAATTAAACATCAAAGCTTCAAATCAGCTTGTACCTGGATTTAGTAGTGCCTGAACAGCAAAGCAACTAATAAAGACATTATTTCTGAATAATTCTATTAAAACCTGAGCAGATGCAAATTGGCGGTTTGGCTCTTTTGCCCGCAAGTGCAATAGAGAACAGAGGTTACGTGTGGAGGAGAGGAAATGGTCCTTTACATAGTATGTACAAGAGGGCCAGTATGCTGATGATCACATCCTACAATATTCCCAAATGGGTAAGGACATGCTCAGAAGTTAACCAACTTTTCAACTCTTTCAAACATTTTATGATGATTTTATAATGACAGTAGCAGCCCGGATAGGGTTAAAAAGGAAGCATGTTTCCATAGCGTTTTCTACCATTTAAGAGTGTTCGTTCAAACAGTGAATGCTGCAATGGTGCTTACTTACTGTACTAGGTTAGAGCTGATCCCCGCCCTCAGTAGAACAAAGTCACTACAACACAGATTCTTTTAGAAAGTCAGGAAAAATGAAATTGTATTTTCTTATAGTTTAAATATGTATGAAAAGAATATACTACTACAAGAGAGGAAGGAAAAAAAATAATCCAAAATGATGTATAACCTTAAGGAGGATGGAGAAGGGGTCAAGCAGTGGCGAAAGCAGCAGAAGCAGCAGCCAAAACAGTGGCGGGGAAAGACAGCAGCAGGCGCAGCAGTAAGCAGCCGAAAAATGAACAAGCTGTGTTTCCAGACATAAGGCTCTTGATGCTCCAATGAAATGATATTAACTTATCCATTGTTGCTGTTATATAGCCTATCCCTAGAACGTTTACCTCTTCACTACTTTTTCCTATGTCTGAGTTAGAAATCTAGCTCAAATGGCCACACTTAGGAGGTTCGTAGTGTCCTGCCTCCTCTTTAGAAACACCCATTAGTTTTCTGCAACAGTGCTTGGGTTGTGGATTCAAGTGTGATCTGAGAAGTGACATGACCATGAGTAGGATCAGCACTCAGCAACATTTAGCTGCCATCAAGCAGATCTGTTGGCATTTCCCATGATACCTTTCAGATCTGCAGTCAGTCTGTGTAAGCAGAGAAAACAGACAAACCAGATATATTTTTAAGCCTCTTGTATGTAAGGAAATAAGAGGAAGTAAGAGGAGCTTTTTGTTACGAAAATGACAAGACTTTCATTGTAACAATACAGCTATTTAGTCCACTAACATTATCTTACTGCCACCGGACTAATCTGCAAAACCTGATCATGATGTTCATCACATAGAAAACTTTTTTTTTTTTTTTTATGTAGGTAGCTGTCTTATAGAAACCATTTAGAAAATACAAAATGATCACTGTAGAAAATAGCTTGAGCTTAACAAAGTATCTGAAGTCCTCCCCCTCTGCTTTGCCCTGGTGAGGCTGCATCTCGAATAATGTGTCCAGTTCTGGGCCCCTCAGTTCAAGGACAGGGAATTGCTTGAAAGAGTCCAGTGCACAGCACAAAAAGGATTAAGGGAGTGGAACATCTTCCTTATGAGAAGAGACTGAGGAAGCTGGGGCTCTTTAGCTTGGAGAGAAGGAGACTGAGGGGTGACCTAATGAATGTTTATAAATATGTAATGTGTGAGTGCCAAGAGGATGGAGCCAGGCTCTGCTCAGTGATGCCCAATGACAGGACAAGGGGCAATGGGTGGAAGTTGAGGCGTAGGAAGTTTTATGTAAACACAAGGAGGAATTTTTTTTCTCTGTGAGGGTGACAGAACACTGCAACAGGCTGACCAGGGGTGTTGTGGAGTCTCCCTCTCTGGAGATATTCAAAACCCACCTGGATGCATTCCTGTGTGATCTGGTCTAGGTGATCCTGCTCTGGCAGGGGAGTTGGACTGGATGATCTTTTGAGGTCCCTTCCAGCCCTTAAAATTCTGTAATTCTCTAAAATTATCTTGTAGGAAATACTAAACATACAAATAACTAATTGCCATTTAGTCATTGGTGTTTCCTGTTGGATGTTAAGAGATAAACAATTGCAGCTACTTCTGAGTTGAAATTTGACAAAAAATTATTTAGACAATGAGTCAAGAAGGGCTATTTCTGCAGACCAGCTGGTTTTTCACCCTCCGTTGTTTTGCACATTGTGTTGTCCCTTACACAGCAAGTGAATGAAAATGTGTGCCAGTCTTAAGTTCTTGCCCTGTAACGACCCAATAATCACATATACAAGCTCTTGAGAGTGTCAAGAATTCTCTGAGAGAAAAGTGCTGGAGGGTAAGAAAATAGACAGAAAAAGTATTTCTGGGTGATTAGTTTTGCTTGCTTTCCTTCATTTGTGAGTTGTGTTTTTGTTTGTTTGCTTGCTTTTATTTTGTGTGGGTGGGTTGCTTTTTAAACTTTTATGTTACAGATTGGCAGAGAGATGCTTAATAGACCTCATTTTAAGTCTGGTGTAACTAGAAAGCATTATTTCATAAACGTTATTTTGGATTTACCTTGGTGTATGTGGATACAAAATAGGAGATGTAAATCCAGTTTAGGAAAGCTGTTCTGTACTAAAGAATTAAAGTGATACTGATGTTTCTTGAAGATTCACACACTTCACCTGTCTAACAGAAACTTTAGGGTCCTGACATTTAACATGAATTTATGCATGTCTATTTTTGGCTGTGTGAAGCTGCAGTAAATATGTAATAAAATATATTCTTACATGACTTTGCTTAAAAATGTTCTCAAATATATGCAGTGCAGCCACACAACTCCTGTTGCTATCAGTAGGAAATGCATATGAATATAAAGAGGATAATAAGGTAGTTCTTCAAAGTGCTAGTGGATTATAAATCAGACCATATGGGACCGAGTATTCATTGCACTACCTCAGCAGTTACTTCAATTTCAGTATAATTAGGTTCTAATTAAATTTTACTCTTAGAGAAAGGCTGCTAAAAATTAAATCTTAAGAGCTTTATTTTTCATGCTGAGAATATGTTGGCAACTGTTCATTGTAATAAGCCTGTTAAAAATCCATTTATTCATCTTGCCTAGCCTCTCTAATTCCCACAGATGCAAAAAAGCAACAGAAAACTACTGAAAACCAAAGTCAGGTGTCTTGAGTGGTGTTTTTTATTAGGACTGTCAGAAAAAATGGAAACTCATCACAAGAATAAATTATACAAAAATCTCAACATTTTTTTCTTGGAAATGTCACATTTTGTGTGGGGAAAGTGATTTAAAATCTATTACAAAGAAACACAATCCTGATTGAATCTATGCAAACGCAGAGAAAAATCAGTCTTATACCTAATGCCAGCAATTTTCTGGTTGTGAGGAGCAGAAGAACCCAATCTGCCCTATTCAAGTTTTGTGACATTAGTCTTAAATCTAGGGAAAATTTTGGTAACTCCCAAACAGATGCTGCTTTTGCAAAAGGTCAAATTTTAAAGGGTCTGTCATGTGTACAGAGAATTTTTAGTAGAGGATCCTTTTTATATTTGGCTAAATTACACGCTACTTTTATTTCATGTAAAACAACCAAGTACTCATAGTTCTTTGACCAAAAGGCAAAAAATTAGAAATGGTTATTATATCAGTCAGATGGAAATAAAGATGCTTCCTGGCACATTATTGTTTCAAACACTGCAAAAGTGAAGCATGGCAGAGCACAACCCTTCACTGTGTTCCTGGAACTTACACAATGGCAGAACCAAGAGAAAGTTTTAATGCTGACATAGCCCTTGGGCACACCTTTCAGTCATGGCAAATAGATTAAAATATTTCTTTTTTTGGTGATTTGTCTTTCATGGAATCTTGCTGGATCAATGACTGTGCACAGTGCTCATTAAGAGTAAAAGAAAATGTCAAGGTTATGGCTTTTAAAATCTCTCCAGTTTCCAAAAATATGATAAAATATGGTCAATGAGCCAGCAGTATTAACCATGAGTCAGCAGCATGCTCTTGTGTCCAATAAGACAAGCAGTATCCTCGGGTGTTAAGAAGAGTGTGGTCAGCAGGTCAAGAGAGGTTCTCCTCCCCATATATTCTGCCTAATGAGGCCACATCTGGAAGGCCGTGTCCATTTCTACACTCCCCAGTTCAAGAGAGATGAGCTACTGAAGACAGTTGAGCAGAGATCTATGAAGAGTGTTAGGAGACTGGAGCACTTCTCCTGGGAAAAGCTGAGAGACCTGGGGCTATTCAGCCTAGAAAAGACCATGAGGGAATGATACCAATGCTTATAAATACCTATGGGGCAGGTGCCTAAAGGAGTGGCCAGTCTCTTCTCAGTGGTGTCCAGTGATGGGAGAAGGTGTAATGGGTACAGACTGGAAAATAGGAAATTCCATGTGAACATAGGGGGAAACTTATGTGAGGGTGACTGAGCACTGGAACAGGTTGTGCATTCTCTGGATAATTTAAAAACTCACCTAGATGCATTCTGTACAACCTGCTCCAGGTGAACATGCTTTAGCAGGGGGATTGGGCTAGATGACCTCCAGAGGTCCCTTTTCAGCCCGCACCATTCCGTGTTTCTGTAAGCAGAAAATACTATGGATGATACAAATGATGGGAGAATGTTGATTTTGCAGTGCATCTGTTTTGCTCTTTATTTGATTAGAAGCAAATAGGTTTAGAAAGACAGAAAACTCCCACAAACCACAAATTCATAGCAAGGAACCAAAATAATGCAGATAGCTGATACAGCTGAGTAGACACTCCTTTAGGCCTCCTGAGGGCTTCTGTACCCTTCAGAGGGTGTGTTGTCTTCTGGCATTGGTGGGAATGCCACCAGTGGCATGAGTGGAGAGAGCTAACAGCACTGTACTCATCAGGAAAATTGACTTGACAAAACCAGACTAGTATCAATCTTTAGATAAATCAGTGAAGATATTAATGGTTAATTTAATGTTAATAGTGTAAATATTAACAGAGCACTTCATCTGGCTGTAAGTGTTCATCCAAATACAGGCTGGAAATGTTGTCTAGAACTGGCATTTTAACTGCAATCTGTTCCTTCTGGCACAGATGTGTAACTCAGCTTCCTCTGAGGGCATTGTACTTTAGATATCTATGCCCTCATCCAGAGAAATGCAAGCCTAAATTAATGCCTGCTTGTTTATACAGTCTTGCAAATAAAAAGAATAAGTTTGCTCGGAGTCACAAATGAGCACACTGGCTTCTGTATGCAGTCCTCTTTCTTGTGATAGTCATCATAAGTGTTGCAAAACAAACAAAACAGAAACTTCAAAACAAAACAGAAAAAAGAAAAAAATAACAAACCAACCTAACCAATCAACCAAAGTAAAAGAAAGAATTAAAAAAAAAAAGAAGTGGAAATTTTTCCTATTTTCAAGACTTGATAACAGAAGCAGCCCATTATTTGCAGATAATGATGATCTGCAAGGAAAGGCATAACATCTGTAAGACTAGTGATGAAAGCAGAAATGTTTTAGTATCTCAGAGAACACTGTACCGTGACCACAGTGTCTGCTTCACTGACTGCCTGAAACAATGGTTCCATTCCATGACTGGAAAAGACAGTTTGATCAGTTCTACAGACTTTCCTACACAATTAAATAGCTACTCAGTATGCACAAGAAGTGGAGCATTACACATGCACTTACCTGAGCACTACAGTGCCCTGTTCACCTAGAAGGACGAGTTCCTCTGACATAGAAAAGGGAAATGACAGAGAAGAAGTTATTAAGGAGGTACCAGAGAAGTTCCTAAGGTTTTCCAGAACAGCAGTCCTGTTCCTTCCTGGGACTTAGAGTCCAGTGGCAAATGAACATGTACTTCAAGGACTTCTAGTAGTTTCTCAGGGTATGGGGGGGCTAGAACATGCCACTGTCATGTATGTATTCATACATCTTCCTAGTAGGGGAACCCTTTCCATAGCAAGATGCATGAGCACAGTGTGGCATCAACAAAGGGGAGGAATACTGCAATGCATCCCTCATCAGAGATCTTCAGCATGTACTTCTACTTGTATATTGCAATGCACACACAAGGATTTTCTATTCTACCAGTTAATCTGATAGTTCACACTGTGAGAAACATCTGGACAATTTCATATGCTGCAGTTTATTCTACAGCAGTTAAGAGAGATATTTTTTCTCTTTCCATTTAAATTCAGTGAGCTCCAGAAGAGAAAGAAAGGAAAAAAAACCCAACAAAAACCAAAGACAGGAATTAATCTTTCATAAAGTAATATCATGATAGAAATGCTTTAAAAGTAAAAAGGAGGAATGATATGACATTCTGAGTCTGGATTTATGCCCCCAGGTTATGCTGATAAATAACATTTTGCTTTTCTTCTCCTCTGTTCCTGTGGCACTGTTAGTGTTGTTCCTTCTGGAAAAAACTCCATGGTGCCAATAACAAGATAAAAGCACTTTGTCTATAGTGTGAGTTTAAGATGGAACATTATCTTGAAAAAAAAATCAGTGATTCTCACAAGGTTATAGTTTTTTGTGGAGTGGAAAAAGGAGACATTTGAGATCAGACTTTAAGTCTTAAGAGGTATTACATGAGAATTAACAGACTATGCAGCACTACTATTACCTACAGAAAGTTCATGGTGCTTAGGAAGGCAAATTGCTTACACTGTCTACAGACTGTTTTCTGTGATGTGCTGAGTGATATAGCATATGCCAGGGTCTTCTGCTGATACAAAGCTGAGTTATAGGTAAGGCATTCACACAAACCTAGTGGTTTGAAAGTGCCTAGCAATGCAGACATATCCTTACAGCACTGGCATGCTTTCCAGAAAGAAAATACAGCAAGTATGAGGCTGGCCTCTAAAAAATTACCACATATATGGAGTTTTAATGAGAAGGAAACTTCTCTTTTTTAAATGATTATCTAAAAAAAATGAATGGTAAGTCTTTGTGGTAGGACCCTGACTGTGTTTTGGATGAGCACATTATCAGAAGCACAGCAGAGAGAAAGAGGGAAATCGCTGAGAAGGTAGGTAAAAGGATTGTAAAATACTATTATTTTCTATTAAAAGAAAATCCCAGCATCCTATATTGACAGAAGGCATCTTATATCTGCTTTAAAAGCCTTACAGAAATAGGATACCACTACTTCATCCCTAGAAGATAAAAGAAGTTTCAAGGGCAGGTGACATCTGAAATAATTCTCAAACTATTGTGGTGAGAACAAGCTATCTCAGTGTCTTCTTTACAGTCTTTACATTCAGAGCCTGCTTGGTACTGAGGCTCCACAAAAGACTGAGAAATGTCAGGTTCCTGGTGGATGAGCTAGCTCTTTGTGCTGACCAAGCCAGGTTAACCTTGCTCCAAAAAACCCCCATCTTTATGAGCATTGGTAACCACAGTGTGTGCCCCACCATGGCCATCAGCTGAGCACTCCAGAGAGAGTGGCGTCTGGTGCTCAGGGCACTCAGGCATTTGAGATATGAAGGTAACAATGTGCTGGCTCTCTAGTCTCTCTTGGAGCTGTGTGGCCAGGCTGAGTAGATCTTACACTGCCTATAGACACCTTCTGTATCTTGTCTTATACACAAATTGGAAACTGCTGATGGATATGCTGCACCGTCTGACAATCCTGAGCTTCCTTTCCTGTCTCTCAGTACAGAACAGGAAAGGAGAATCATGGTCCATTAAGAGAGTCCAAACATGCCCTTAACACACATATGTGCATGAACTACTGGGAAGAATGAATACTGAACAGACTCTTCTGGTGAAAATGATGATCAGCAGTAAATCTAATAAGAGATGTTAATTAAAAATATTTACACACTGTATCTATATGCTTGTGTAACTGCACTCTCTTAGTCATGCATCTAGTTTCAGGCAGATTAAGCAGTGTCACAGTGCAGGTAAAAGCTAAGATGTTCCACTGGTTCAGCAGTCACAAGAGAAGTGTGGGGTTTTTTTTTAAGATAAGTGGCCTTCCATGTCATTTCTTCTCTCACTGGTTAATCTGAGGGACTTGGGACTTTTCAGACAGATGAAAAGAATATTTAGAGGGGATCTAATAAATATTTATACATACATGTAGACTGGGTGTCAAGAGGGAGGGGACAGGCTCTTCTCAGTTGCGCCCTGTGATATGACAAGTGGCAATGGATATAAACTACAGCACAGGAAGTTCCACCTCAACAGGAAGAAGCACTTCTTTACTGTAAGGCTCACAGGGAACAGGCTGCCCAGAGAGGTTATGGAGTCTCATTCTCTGGAGACTTTCAAGCCCTGTCTGGATGCATTCCTGTGTGACCCGCACTAGATTCTATGGTCCTGCTCTGGCAGGGGGTTGAACTCAGTGATCTCCAGGGGTCCCTTCCATCTCCTAATATCCTCTGATCTGTTTCTCCTGTAAATATGTCTATATGTAGTACCTTCATAGGTGCCCACTATTTATTGGTATTTTAAGCATTAACATAATGAAATCAATGCCAATAAAAATAATGTCATATTATCTTTTTCTGAAGTCTGAGTATAATGTTAGACAGCATTAGATCATACTCAAAAATATCTACTTCATAACTCTTATTCTCCTCTGTAAATGCCAATATAAAAAATTCTGATTTTTTTGCATACTCTGTGACTCTTGGTGGTTTACCACATGTTCATTACAATAACAGAATGAGGTTTGAGAGCCTGAGTTTTAAGGATATTATGGTATATTTATAAAAGAACATGTTATAAATTCAGACTTACTGTCTCCTGTACTGAGCAGGCAAGTAGCTGTGTCATTAAATTATATAAACATTAGTTTACTTTCCCGGTATGAAATATTTTCCTCTTTCCCCACCCCCTATCTTGACATGTCAAATACAAGGTCACAACAAAAGTGTTGGTCTGAAATATGCATCTTATCTTTCATATGAATCTTTTAAAAATAAAATTGACCAAAATTTATGTTGTTTAATTTTCATTGTCCCTCTCTCTAAGGCTGTTTCATCCTGTGGTTATTATGTGGAAAAAAAAAAATGAGGGAAAATCAGAAGCCTGATCAGTAGTTCATGTGTATCAGCAATAGCAATACTATGCCTCAATACCTAGAACATAAATAATTTGTCTCAGGTGAGCCTTGCATTTCCAAAAGCTGTCAGCAGCTGCCTGGTTCCCAGATTTTATGTTCGTTCAGCTGTAGGCATATATGTAACAACTGCCAAGGAGAAGGTTGATTGATACATACTGTGGTAGCTTTTCTAATTAGGGCTTTTCTCTCCAAGGGTGTGAATTTCACATTTTGATATTAAGACACAATGAATTAGACTCTGTTGACACAGCTGAATGGATTTCGAGGTTTCTTAATTCCCTCACAACTGGCCACTCAACTTTTACCTGTTCACTTCCCCTGTGATATGAAAACTCAAACCTCTTTGTTGTTTTTTTTTTCCCCCAAAATTTCAACATAGTACTTTTAAGCAGATTTGTTACTTTGTACTAGCTCCCGGCAGATATTCTGGCCCTGCAGAAACTATAATCTCTTTTGGTGCAGGATTTTGAAAGTACATGAGTACTCAGTGTCATGGAGGTAGGGAATTAATGTGGCTGGGTCAAGAATTATAAAAATATAATTATTTTATTTCCCTGAAAATCCTACACCCGAACTATATACGAAACTAGTTTAGGTTTATTTACAGCCTCAATTTGTTTGGGAAAATCTTCAAAGGATATTATGGACTTAGGAAATCAGAAAATGGAAAAGGCTAAGCTACAAAGACAGCTTTACCCCACTATCAATCAGGCTGAGCAGAGAATTAAGGGAACAGCAGGCTTTACTCATGACAGTGAGATAGGTATTTGGTGATGATCCCTTGCTGGATTTCTCTGCTCCGCTGCCTTCTGATGCTGTAAGCAATAGCCAGTCACAAATCCAAATGGCAAAAGTCCAAGACAGGTGGAAAAGCTGCCAAACGCAGTAGTGTCTCAAAAACACTGCTTCCATAAGACAGAGATTCATGGAAGCCATGCTGTCACAGCAGCAGCAGAGGAGAAACAAATCGCTAGCTTCTCCCCCAGCCAAAATAGCAGTCAGGCTGTGGCAGGGTCCCAGACCAGCTGGATCTGGGTGCCGCTGGCAGCTTTCTCTCAAATGGACCCCAGGACTTGCCAAGCTTGCAAGACTGCACAGAATGGTGCAGAAGTGGGGGACTGTCCAAAGCAGGGATGGTGCAAAACCGAGATATGTGTAAAATTGTAGGAGCCATCCAAAAGTGGGGACAGTCCAAAACGGGAGCTCTTTCACGGCGGAAACACTTTCAAGTTGGAAACTGTTTCCAGATGGGAACCCACACCTTTTTTCCTTGCTCTATTTATGCTTTTCTAGACAAAGTGTCCATTTGCCATTTTATACCAGGTGTGAAGGACCCAACGAACAACCAACCTGATTCCCAGCGCGGGCTTCCGCATGGGTCAGTACACATGTAGGGAAAGGTGACTTTTGCTGTTCCCCCTTGAAGCCCACAGGGTGGGGGGAAAGGAATTTTCATTCCTTCTCCTTCCCATTCAAAGCCTGGGGGTGTTGGGGGGGTAGGGACAGGAAGAAATTTGGAGTGCCTTAGGACACTCAGAAACGACCCAAAAGATATCTAANTATATATATTCTCTCCAGTAATTCATCCCTTGGCTGTTTGCTATTTTCTCAGTCAACTTTTTTTTCTTTTTTTTCTTCTTTTGTTATGCTCATGATGCTTCATCAGTATAAACAGGTAGAAGACTTAAGCTTCTTGGGAGGAAAAATGAAGCTAGACAATCAACCTTGTGAAAAGAGAAATATTCTCCAGGCAAAGGAGTGTTCTTTTGGTGTGTTTAAGCAATGTGAATAACTGAGCAGCAATGGCTTAGTTCACCACTCATGAAGTGGCTGCAGTTTCGCAGGCCACATATGAAAGAATGGTTGTACTTGTGAAGAAGTATTCTCTGTGTCATATTTGGGGTTTTAAAAGCCAGAAAAACACCAGAACAGACACTAGTGACGTATATAGACATGAATTTGAAACCTATGAAGTGAGCTTCAACATCTAAATCTCATTCACTAGTATATCCTGCCAACCTATCACTTTATCTGGGAATTCACAGAGTTTAAGTCTGGTAATTGCCTGGTTTCACTTCTAATTAATACACACAGGGTATGCTCCCATCCTATCTTCCACTTAAATCTCATTTGTTTTACCTTTTCTAAGGCAGGTGTTCCACTTAGAATCATAGAATCTTAGAATGGTTTAGGTTGGAAAAGACCTCAAAGATCATCCATTCCACCCCCCTGCCATAGGCAGGGACACCTCCCACTAGAAGAGGTCACACTTAGCCTGCCAAAGAAGATAGCAATTCACCTGAAAGCAACACCAGCAGTTTCTACACACTACTGCATTCACAGAATGGTGAATCCTAAACCTGCAAGAAGACTTATCCACTGAAACAAATAAAACAGTTTGCTAGTGACTGTCTTGTATTTTGAGTAAGTGTCAAGAGTGAATAGGAGGAGAAGGAGAGTGACTAATTTGCTTGCTGGTGTTACCTAAAGTGGAGTAGGCGTTAGAAGATAATTTAGCTGCAGAGAGCAGGGAGATGCCAAGAGGCTATCATACAGTAATGGAGATGTGAGAGGACACACAGAAAAAGCTAGGGTAGGCATAGAAGACATGCAGTGACTTGGGGTCTGTTAGCTTGGAAATAAGGCACTGCAGGGGGAAGAGACAGCAGGGAACTGTGCGGAGACCTTGGTTAGGGGAAGCTGAAGCTACTCTGTATGCTGCTGTCATACAAACCTTTTGATGTTGCAGAAGATTTCATAGCTTCAAGGAAGACAGATTTGATGGCTCAGGGACAAAACTGTGCAACACCTGTGTGACTTCTGGCAGCGGCTATAACAGCTTGATTTGTTTTCAATTTACTGTATATTGTTTTTCTGTGAAAAAGGTCTGGTTGGGAAGCAAGGAGGAAGATTGCTTATTTCTAAGTGATGCTGCTTGGATTCTGCAGCAGTCTCTGAAGGCTTTATCTCCTGAACTTGACTGGGTAATGCCAGGAAACACAGTTTTCTGCATGCCTGGATGGGTCAGACAAGCAGCCTGCAGTTAGAAATTAACTCCTGGAATGAGTAAGAGTGGCTTTTATGGTAGAAAGCAGATACATAAGTGTATCATAAGAAAGAAATTCAAAAAAACAAAGAGAAATGATGGAAGTTACTACAGAAAACATCTTGTCCCTTAAGGAAATAGTGGGAAGGAAGTAACCCAGCATATTGTTTCCAAATTGCATGATATCTTAATTACCTTAAGGTAATTAAGAATGTTGATTTTAGCATGGGGAATATTGCCTTCCCTCAGTATACAGCCAATGAAAACTAGACAGTCCAAAGCCTTCAGGATCCATGGTCCAGGAAGTACCCATGTATTATCTTCAACAACTTCAATGGCACAGGCAGAGAAAAGTGTAGCTGAGAATACATCTTGGAGAGGCAGGTTCAAATAATTACCACTGCAAGTTGCTTTGTCGCTGGTTACTTAGACTTGGAACAAATTGGTTGGCCTTGTACTGAGGTCAACTAATTTGCCTGTCTTGCTGCTTTCATGGGAGGTGAACTTCATCCTCTAGAAAGACAGAAAAGACATCTTCTTGCTCTGTTTCATCCTAGCTGATTTATTTAACTATTTAATATGATGGACTAGTTGTGACCTAAGGCAAAACCTCCAGCTGTTAATGATGGTCACTGTCACTGAAAAGCATGGGGTAACTGTTCCTTCCATGGGATAACTGAGTCCTTTAAGGGCCATGGAATGCACTCACACATGGGTACTCCCATCACCTATAAGGAGAAAAGTGTACTGGAAACTGCAATACTTAAAGCTCAGATCAACACTTTATTATAGCTTAAATGCTGAAACCATAAGAAGAAAAGTATACTGGAAACCATAATACTTAAAGCTCAGATATTAAAATCATAGAAAGAAAGGTATATGACAAGGAATGCCAAATAACTCTCAGCATTGATCAAAGAGCAGGTTATACTCACCCTATCCAACAGACCAGGAACACTCCTGAGCTGCATAGATCACAGGGCTGGCTGGTACCCATCCTCTCAAGGCAGGTGTTCCCACTGAGAACTGCACCATCATGGTGGTCCTAACTGATGCTGCTCCAACCCAGCCACCTAGGCACTCAGCATATCTAGGTTCAGAGTTCTGTGATATTATATCCAGGATGTATCAGAAGCCTGAAAACAGAAGAATGGAGCCCCTCCTTCAGTCTAGAATCTGTTACAAATCATCTCTCCCTACTGCTCATGTGCATACCTGCAAGCCCTGCTTCTCCCCAGTTTTGTCTCTCAGTAGCCTAGTGATTATTTGCCTGTTGTAACTTCTGGTCAAAAGCATACCAACTCTTCCCTCTTACAGTAACACAGGTATAAGGTGAGTAGTTCTTACTGGGGCATCAGCTCCTGGTTTATGCTTGGTTTCCTATCATTCATTTCTGAAGCCTGCAAACACATATGACACTGACAAGACTGCTTTTCCTTCCCTAGGATTAGCTGCTATATTTCAGCTGCCTCACTGTGAAAATGCCTTTCCCAAGGCCCAATGAACCAGAAACTCAAATAAGAGAATTTAGGTGTACTTTCTTCACTGAATTGCTTGCAAATGATGACAGAAAGAAGGGCAAACTCATTTTCAGTAATGTGATAAGAAAGAGCTCAATTAATGGATATGCAATTAGAGAAAAGAGGGGATGATTATAAATGAAATATCTTTCATTTAGATCTGAATATGTAGATCCACTTTGATGAGTTAATGAAATGTATTGCCTTTTCAGCACAATATTGGTTCTTAATAATGTTAAAGGCATTTGATTTCTTTTGCTGGGAAGAAAGCCAATCCTAATCACAGGCACTGTAAATGCTGGTCTAATCCCTTTCTCTGTTTTATCTCTTATGTATTAGCACAACAACATTTCTGCATGTCTAGTCATTTATATGCATTACTAACACAGCACAGTCTTCAAGAAGTTTTTTTTTTTTTAAATTCTACAAGTGTTCAAAAATGGTTGCTACAACCAACTTTCTTAATCACTATATTCATCAAATGGAAATCACATGGTTTATGAAAGTGTGTGTTACTACTACTACAATTATTGTAGCCAAGAGTGAGCAGAAAAAGAAGAAAGGGGAAGAATAGCAGGAAAAGGATAGAGACTAAAATAAAGAATAACAATGACTGGAACTATCCTTTTATTTCAGCATAAACTTCATATCTATTTATCAGAGACAAAATATAAATGGTTAAATTTGTTGTTATAGAGAATTGACTTAACAGATTAAGTTCTTTTCAATTAATGTTATCTCAGGCTTCTTCTGTACACCTCTCCTTTTACCCTGAGACATAAAAAGTTCTATTTCAGCCTGGGAAAAGTTTGCATTTGAGATTTCTTGACAATACAAATAATTCTGGAAGTTATCAAAGTTGATTGACTGTATTTAAGCAAATCATTCTTCCTTGTGATTTACCTTTTACCTTAATTCCCATTAAATGATAGAAGTCTATTGCTTGTCAAGGAGCTATGATGGATAGATAAAAAAAGATTAAGTCAGTGTGTAAAAATTGGTTTCTTTCCCTTTCACTATGATGATTCTTTATTTTATTCTCTATCCTTTTCCTGCTTGTGCTCCAGTCCCCTCACCAGCCTTGTTGCCCTTCTCTGGGTACATTCAAGCATCTTAACATCTTAAATTCAGGGGCCCAGAAGTGGACACAGTACTCAAAGTGTGGCCTAACCACTGCTGAGTACAGAGGCAGAATGACTTCCCTGATCCTGCTGGCCACACTACCCCTGATACAGGCCAGGATGCCATTGGACTTCTTGGCCTCCTGGGCACACTGCTGGCTCACGTTTGGCTGTTGACCAGTATACCCAGGTCCCTTTCTGCCTGGCTGGTCTCCAGCAACTTTGTCCCCAGCCTGTAGCACTGCATGGGGCTGTTGTGGCCAAAGTGTAGAATCCAGCATGTATCCCTGTTAAATCTCATCCCATTGGACTTCTTCCACTGTAGTTCCAGGTACACCCTTGTGGTGGTTCAGCAGTTACTTGCTCCCCCCCACTTTGAAATAACCCAAGCTAGGACTCAGTCAGCTGGAAGTTAATAAATGAAGCTTTATATTTACAGCTTTGCACAATATACAAGCAAATATCTATAAGGTGTAACAGATATTTACAGATATATACAGTAAAAGGGTAGTACAGAAACACCACACCCCTCCCAGAGATCAAAATCCCTAAGAGAGGTTTCTAACCACCGTACCACCTTCCCAATCTTATCTCACCATCTGTTTTATGCAGCAGATAAGTGAAGGTAGATTGGCCAGGGGGATTAGCAGCAGGAAAGAAGTTAGTGAAATTATTCAGACCCATCTAAGAAGGTAGGGAGAGAGAGCCATGCAGCAGCAAACATGGCACAAAGCAGTCTGACTTGTCTATGTTTGGGTTACAACTCTTAAACATTTTTTCTTTTTCAGTAAATGTATGAGTGAAGTAGCATCATCAGTGTTTTCTTTTCTCAGCCTATAGTCTAATTTCTCATTCAAATCTTCCAATTATTTCAAACTAGCACAATCCTGCAAGACCTTACATCCCCTTGTATAAACCTGCTGTTGGCTGTACAATGAAGACAAGATCATGATGTTGTGGTAGGCCTTAACAGGCCAAAACAGGATTATACATGTCCTGGCTTGATCAGACATGTTTTTCTGCTCTCCCTCCTTCTGCTGATGGGAGAAGCAACCACACAAGGGAAGACAAAGAACTTGGAGCCACTGAGTCTAGGGACCCTGGCTTGGCCAGACTTGTTTTGCCCCTGTTTACATTTTGTGGTTAACTGGGTACATACACTTGGCTTGTGCCTGCCTTGTGCAAGGCCTATATTTTTCCCAAATTTGAGTAAATAAAAACTATGGCTTCATCTAGTATGGTCAAGCTTGGCTAACTTCCATTCTGATTGGCTAATTTATGTCCAAAGACTCATTAGTCTTGGGCTGTATTGATAAAAAGAGATGCGCAAGTAACACAATGTGTTCTGATGTTTGTATTCATGCTTGCTTGTTTGCTGCGTTCTGCTGCTGCCTGCTGCCATTGCTCTCTCTTTCTGGCAGTGTTCTGCCTCACTGTCTTATTGCATCCCACCTATACCTGCAAAGACAATGTAACAGGTTAAGCCCACCTGGGACCCTCTGCCTCTTCCCAAGAGATGGTTTGACCCTTACCCAGGTGGGTCCCTCTTCACAAGAGATGGTTTGACCCCTTTTCCCAGGTGTCATGGTTAACCACTCCCATTTCCTGCTAGGGTCTTAACTATAAAAAGGGGAGCAGGCCAATTTTCTCTCTCTTTTCCCTCTTCGCCTCGTCCGTGGCTGCTGGAGGCTGTGCCTGCTGTTCCTCTGCCGCCCACCCATGTGCTCATCACCCACCGCGTGGAGACCTCCATTACCCTTTTCTTGTCTGGAACAGGGACTATTTCTTTGCATTTAAAAACTGTTCCTGCATCCTGCTTTTCTTCAGCACCACCAAACCACTGAATCTTGGCTTTTGGACTAAAACCCCTTGCTGCGGTTGTATTTTTTTTTTCTTTCCCCCCTTCTCTCTGGTTTTCTGTATCCTTTCCCTCGTTTCCACACCCTTGATTTTTTTTCGTTTTCCCCTTTCTCCCACCTTCTGTAAAACAAAATCCCCTCTCCCTTTTATTTATTGTTAAAAGTTTTTTATACCCTTTTCACTTCCAAATCACTTTGAGTTTTTATTGGGCTTTTGGGCTCAGGGTAGCTAGCCTTAAACCAATACAGACAAGAAGCTCTGAAAGTTGGACACAAATTGTTCAGAGGGGCCAGGATAAGGTTAGAGATCGTCTGCCTCTTTTCCCCAGCATCCTGTGAAGCCTGGGAAGAATCAGAAGCCTCAGCATCTGAGAAGGCATCGACAGAACTTCCTGAAAGTCTTTAGGTGCTGTCTCAAGCTGTAGCTAGCCCTGCAATTCAGGGGCGAATTTTGTGAGTAATTATTCAAAGCCTTTAAGAAATTCTGTAACTAGATACTATTGTGCCTTTCTGCCTTAGTAGCAGAAAGGAGCCCTTCAAGTTCCCTGGTGGGCAAGAGGTATAGTTGAAACTAAGAACCTCTTTTCAGTTTTAATATTTGCATTTGTTATTTCTTAAAGTATTCTAGTTTTGCCTGTTCCTGTGTACATAAGTATCCAAACCATGAGTTTCAAACATTGTAAATAAGTAAATAAGATTTAATGTTATTAAACAATTTCCATAGTTATTAGCAATCTTTGCCTGGATATCAAAATTGATTATTAATTTGCACAATTTGTAACACATGAAATTGAATTCTAAGGAGCTATGTAGTCAAAACAAAGGAATATTAAGGTACCATAAGTTATCAGAATTCATCATTGTTTTCTGTCAGTGAAAGGGGAGTCATCATGGACTTGATATACGTACATTAAATCTAAAGACCAGTTGTAAGCACTCCGACAGTGACTGCACAGAGAAGCACTGCATCCTGTGATGCTCCTGATCTAGGCCAGCCACTTTCTTGTTTGTGCTATAATGGCACATATCTAACATCCCCTAAATGAGGTGGAGAATGGAAGTCTCTGTGTTCATACTTAAGTAATATTAAAATAAATTATGAGTATTCCTACCTGCTTATCATAGGAAAAATGGCAAAATGACTTGCTGTATTTTTAAAGATATGTGGTTTATCTTCTCTTGTTCTCAAGGTTTGTTATCTTTTAAAAAGAAAGCTTTACTCGTATGACCATATTAAACATGAAGACAGAACAAATCAGTTGGGTGCTCTTTCTTCTCTGCTCTTAAAGCCTATCACTTTCTGAGACATACAGAGTATGTCAGGGGTGGCAAACAAAGTAGAATTACTCATCACTTTCTTCACTCCAATAGAGTGAGCATTTGAGTTTGAGTAAGTGAAGCTCCTTACAAAATAAAACTGTGAATAATACCTAATGCCAGCTCAGACTGTAAGTCTGCATGCTGGATTACAGTTAATTACATTGATCAATGCAGTTCTATTACTGTCTCCACTGATGACAAAATCTTGACTTATCTGCTTGAATAATTGCTGTCTGTGATCTGGCACCTGACTGAGCTTTTAAAGAAAAATGCCCTTTTTACAAGATGCCAAAATGGATGTTTGCTCTGATTTATGCTTGTGTAAAGTTCAGCTCACAAATAAGTGCTGTGTGATTTGCTTTCTGAGAAGGGAACTGGTCCTGGGTACAAACGCTCTAGCAATGCTTTCTAATACTGTAGGGTTTGCAGGTGTTATGAGTTGAAGTTGAGCACTGCATATTAACGTCAGTACATCGCATGGCTGATTTTCTCATTTTGAATCCGAGGGCAGAACTTCTTATGATGGCTAGACCTGGAATAATAAGCAGCTTCACAGGCTACTAGGCAGATATTATAGAGAATTATTTTAAACACCTTGGAATGCACTATTATTTCACAAATTATGTTTACATTTGATTAATTTTTTTTTTAAGTACTATTTAGTGATACACTCCATCCTTTTCTGGAGGTTATGACAGCAGCCTGTCTAGTTTCTTCTGCATGATGTCCTGCAAGAACTAACTTTTCTCTCCTGTTCTGACAAACATTGCAGCTCTATGTGCGAACATTATGACCTGCTAACACCAGGAAAAGTGCTAAGATTTTACCTTGTGCCTATTCAGTCCTTGCTTCAGTAGCTCCAGTAGAAGAAGGATGAGGGAAGAGAAATGTAGTAGAAGCTTCTGTCAATCCAAAGTCCATATTTCATTAAGGCAGGAAATTGAAAAATTCTCCCTTTTCTGCTTTAAAAAGCAAAAGGAATTGCTTTCTTATTTTCTTCCTCCTGTTGATACCATCACCAATTTTAGGTCTAACTGCTCTATGTGCTAGTACATGTAAGAGTGGTCAGGCATTGCAACGAGCTGCCTGGGGAAGTGGTGGAGTCACTATCCCTGGAGATGTTAAAAAAAAACTTGTAGGTACAGCACTTTGAGACATGATCATGGTAGTGTTGTGTTGATATTTGGATTTTATGATTTTAGAGATCTTTTCCAACCTTAATGATTTTAGGATTTTATGATTTGAGGGATTAAAGTGTGAATAGAAAAAAATATGTTGCAGACACGTACCTCATTTATGGGGCCAGTATTCTGGCCTAACACAGCAGTGCAGTATGAAACATACCAGCAGAGTTTTCCCTTCACTATTGTTTTTGAACAAATAGAATTCCTTTTCTGAAAGTAACCTATTACAAACTAAACCTAGTATTTTCTAGAGTGCAGGCAATTTAATTTACCCAGTAAAAATACAATTAAACTTTAAAATATGTCAAAATATGATTAATTATTAAACTGTGAATGCAATGTAGAGTTTGTCAATCAATTCTTCTACTTCCATGTCTGAATAGTTATACGTCTTTAGCTGCCTCCTTTAGATGGTATAAAAAGGAGAACCTCTTCTTTTATTCAACATGATATATATAGCCATAGTTATTTTCTATTTATAACTAAAATCCCATAAACTGTAAAAGAGCAAATAATAAAAGCCCTTGAAGTGAAAAAGGAACCACACAATCATGACTTCAAGTAAATAATTGATTGAGTGGAATGATGCCATAAAACCATGAAGCTCTAACTCAATCCAGCTCAAAGATAGAGGTTTAGTCCCATTTAAATACCATTACTGGAATTATTAGCATATCAAGCTGACATTTCCCATAGGTTTGTATCTGTAAAATGCCTTAAATTATGCTAGCAGTAGTACTCCAATCAGTGTGGCTGTATGAACAAAACCTTGGAATATTGTAGGAGCTCCAGTTCCAAATTTGGGCATCTGTCTACCTGCTGAGAGAAAAAATATGCATAGCCATTACCAGACCTGAATAGAGAAGTTGCTTCTATGTTTCTATTTGTTAAAAAGTATTTTCCAAAGAGGTAAGTAACTAAGAATAAAATTACAACATCCCATTACAGTCTAATGTTACCCTCACTTATAGAGGGAGGAAATTATCAAATGTTAACGTGGCTTTATTTCTCTCTCTTTTAAAAAAATCTTATAGAAGGAGCATACTGAGTCCCATAGCTATCCACATTTTTAGAAGAATGATAAAAACTTGCACATTAGTAAGTGCAGAGAATGAAGAGTTCACTGTTTTGAGTATATCAAAAGGAAGAGTGATTCAGCTGTAAAAGTATCTTTAGGAGGAGAATAGCCTAGGTTTATTAAAAACCTTTTCTGTTCATTATAACATAAAATGTGATAAAAGTCAATGATCTGGAATTAAAGTTGAATAATTTAGACAAGAAATTAAGTACAGTTTTACAGAAGCCATTATTTCTCAATTATACAAATCACCAAGACAAGCAGCAAATATTAACAAGAGTAGTATTTTTATTATCATGGTTATTATTGATTAAGGTCATCAAATGAAGTTTGAATTATTTCTGGGAAAATATGTTGGCCAAATTCAAATTACTCCAGTTAATGTAAGAGCAACTGGGAGAAATTTAAGATGCACTAGAAGTCAAAGAAATTGTTAGCGCTTCCCAGCTTTCAGGTTCTGTGTCATCATTCCCAGTTCTCTCTTTTAAACCAACATACTGTATCTATAGGAGCAATGCACAGAACAGACGTAAGGGATGCATGCGTGGAAAGGGGAAATATGTTTCTGTATATCTCCTGCAATACTTTTCTCTTTCCTTCATTCTCTTTCTTCAAAACTCTGAGAGGTGTTTCCTAACACTAAACTTGTATGAAGAAGGATTTATCTTAGAAGGATAAGAAGCTCTATAGAGATAGTACTGAGTTGCCAACAGCACCTACTGACCCAGCTGATAAAACTGCCAGTGCAGCTGAGGAGATGGGGCAAGGTTGTTTCACATATCCACTCAAAACCAGCTGTAGAGTAGTAGTAATCCACTTTGTTCCAAATTTTTGCTCCAAAATGCAGGAAATTTTTATTTTCAGAACCAAAATTGGCAGGTGGACACTCAGAACAACACTATAGCTGACATCAGGACCTTATAGCACTGGGATTCTGTGACCATGGCTTACTAATGAAAATATTTGCCATGCAGAGGTACCCTATCTTTGTGCAGATAATGCTTTTAGGTCAGTCTTGGCCATTCCTAAGGTGCTGATTTTCAAAGTAGAAGCCTAGGATTAGGAAACAATCCTAGTCAAGCAATTACTTCACAGAGAAGGTGAGAAGGTTACCTAATTAATTAGTTACTGAAGATTCTGTACAAGGAGAAGAAGGATAATCATTTTGCAGCAAGCCTGAAGAGACTGGGAGCAGGCAGGGATAGCTAGTGTGTTTGTGTGCCTGTGATGAAACTTTCTGATTAATTTAACATCTTCAGAAGCAGCAGGTGCCATGGAATATTAATGTGCAGGATGCCTGAGACAGGGCAGAGACCAGTGCTTACAGGATGCAGCAGAAATGGCTTGCAGGTGTTAGCAGGTCAGGAGGAGCTGTTTCCAGGCCGTCTTAGGTGAACATAGCATAACAGACCCAGTCCCAAGCTGTTTGAAGCCGTCAAAAAGACTACTCCAAGCTTCAAAGGAAGCTGAATGTGTTGTCATTAACATTTCAGAATGAGTTTCCTTCTGTACTGCAGGATGATTTAGCCAAGAGGATATGAAATGCCAAGCAGAGGCAACACCAGTCTCTGTCATACCTCATTGAAAAGGGTAGCTCTTCCAAGTGGAACAGCTCATTTGTGCAGATTACCTGTCATTTTTGGGGAGCTATGTTTAGGGTGATATTGATTAGTCTAAGAAGACAGAAACCATTTTAATTTGTGACTGGTGACAAGGCAAGTTCAGTTTATAAAATTAAATATCTGCTGGTGGAAATGGCTATACATCTTGTTCCTAACACATCTTTGCACTAATAATGTATCCTGAATTAAATGTGATTTGATCTTATTTCAGCAAGTCTGTTAGCATTAATTTGCCTATTCCAGAGTCCCACACTTCCCTCTATACAGGCTGATTGATTTTGAAGCAGACATAATACATTTCTCTTTATCATTGTCTCATTTTGAAAGCCAGTTTGACTTAGCCATGATGTCTTAAACACAAAATTTTTACCAAGCAGAGATTCTGATTACCACATCTGGAACAGAAGAAATCACTGCCAAATCAAGTTTAATTTATTTTTAAGATTTACCATACCAGGAATTATGACTTCTTATGTCCATTTGCTTTACATTTTGCTAGATTATCCAGATATGTCAGGTACTTCTTCTTGTGCAAAGGAAAATACTCTATCAGTTTGATCTGCAAAACACATGTAGATTAATTCTCCTTGCAAGGCTAAAATTAATGAACTTAGGGGCTTTGGCTGATGTCAACAAAACTAGATGTATCCGTGCTTATTGTCCTATCAGTTATGACTGATCTAATTAACTTCACACTTTCTGAATTACAATTGCCCTATCGTTTGCCATATATCCTGTCTTATGCAGTGAAATATGTTTGCTACTTAGGTTTACAGATGGTTTGTGAAGCAAGTTCCCATTAAATCTGTGTACATACTGATTTCCTCTTTCAGTCTTGCCTCTATCTGATGATGATAGGGCACAGATATCACTGAAGGGATGACTGTTGTAAAGACAGATACCTGAAAATAATTAGAACCTTTTTTTTCAGTGACATGGGAGAAACTTCCCTCTTGTAAACACACATAGGAACTTCTGTGGAAATCTTAGGCCAAGTTAGTGATTATTTGTGTTGTGAGCAGAATTGAGCTCTAAAGGATACATGCAGAAGCACAACGACTTGCTCGAGCAATTAGCCTGAGGCTAATGTGCTTCCCTTACTGGTGATGTGACTCTGTGAGCTCTGTGTTTTAAATAGTATTAACCATGTAATTAATATAGATTGAGGAGATGTTCAGAATTATAATGAATATGGTAACTCTTGAACTAAACAGATAATTATATCAGGAGGAAAGAATTAGCCAAGAATTAGCCAAATTGTGTTGTGTTTTTGGCAGACACTAACATCGGATAACTGTATTCAGCTTCATTTGTCCCCAGCTGATACAGGCAATCTATTCTCCAGAGATGAACAGATGCACATAGTTCACTCTGTCATCTGGTTCACCATTTTCTCATGTGTTGTGTTCTCTCTGCGGCAGCAGGATGCTACTGGTAGAAATTTGGCGCAGAAACTTGGGAGTGAATGATTGCAATGATTCTTAGAGTTCCTTTTCACCCCTTAGCTTATGTGCATTTTAATAAATCAAAGGCATCTGTAGCCAAAGCAATAAGGCTCAGTGGAAGCTCATTATTCTGGCTTTAGCTACTACAATTTTAGCCTCTTGGAAACTGTTAAAAATACTTTAAGTGCTCTTAATTTGGAAACCTTTTGATGCCTGATGTCTCTTACTTTGGTCTTGGCAGTTTCAAAGGTCACACCAGTTTAGTCCTTGCTTCTGTGCCAATTAATTAACAATTATCACCAGTTGTAATGTTAATTAAAATTAATCTTTAGAACTATGCTGAAATATTCCTCATTTGGCAAACAAAATATGCATATATGTTATGAAAATACAAAGATCTCCACCAACATTATAAAGTTCCCAGAAAGAGGGATTCTATAAAGAGAAAATCTGGTCATAATTTCGTAGACACTCAATCCAAAATAAAGGCCAAGATGCACCTGGGAAGGAATAATAAACTGCACCAGTATAGGTTGGGAAGTGATCTGCTGGAAAGCAGTTCTGTGGAGAAGGACCTGGGAGTCCTGGTGGACAAGAAGCCATTCACGGGACAGCAATGTGCCGTGTAGCCAAGAAGGCCAATGGGATCCTGAGATGCATTAAGAGGAGTGTGGCCAGCAGATCAAGGGAGGTTCTCCTCCCCCTCTACTCTGCCCTGGTGAGACCTCACCTGGAATATTTTCTTCAGCTTTGGGCTTCCCAGTTCAGGAAGGACTGGGATCTACTCTAAAGAGTCCAGTGGAGGGCTATGAAGATGATTAAAGGGCAGAAGCACTGCCCTGTGAGGAGGGCATGCCCTGTGAGGGATCTGGGACTTTGGTCTGGTGAAGAGAAGACTTAGAGGGGATCTGTGAGAGTCTGAAATCGGCTCTCCCTTTCTTAAATCAATGAAGATAAGGATTGTCTTTGTTTCACTTGCAAACTCAGACAATGTTCCTGTCAGAATGCTTACAGATGCAAGTAACCAGAGACAGCAACTTTGTTTCTCTTCCAGGATTTCAGTCTGGCTTGAATGCCCAGGATATGCAACGCCGATATCAGCTACCCTGAAGAGAAAAGGCTTATGGAATATGTGTATTCAGGGTATGAACAAGTTAGCAGCACAGGGAGGGGACGGAGGCCCTCCCGGGTGCCGCCGCCTGACCCCTGCTAATGCTTGAGAATGCACAGAAGGAATCCCTGGGGAGCTGCACTTGGATGTCGATCTAAGACTGGGACTGGAAAAGCACTGTATAAAAGACCTGAGAAACGCCTGGTAAGAGAAGAACTCAAGCAACAACAAACCCCCTCCCCCCCTCCCCGAACATCTTCATCAGAACAACTCCANTTTGTTCCACTTTATCCTTTAATAAACAAGTTTGTGGTGATATCTGGTCTTGCTTGCACCTTAATTTCACAACATGGAAATCTATAAGAACAGGTCTTGCTCCTCTGGACACAGATATTGTTAATTTCTGCCCTCTGGACCCTGACAGGATCTAATCAATGTTTATAAATATCTGAGGGCTGGATGTCGAGAGGGAGGGCACAGGCTCTTCTCAGTTGTGCCCTGTGGTAGGACAAGGGGTAAGGGATATAAACTACAACACAGGAAGTTGCACCTCAACATGAAGAGGAACTTCTTTACTGTAAGGCTGTATTGGGTTTAAGCCAGCTACCCCGGGCCCAAAAGCCCAATAAAAACTCAATCTGATTTGGAAGTAAAAAAGGGTATAAAACTTTAACAGTAAATAGGAGGGGGAAGAGGGTTTTTTTACAGAAGGTGGGAGAAAAAGGGAAACACAATGCAGGGTATGGGGAGTGAAGGGAAAAAATACAGAAGCAGGGGACAAGGGGAGGAAAGGGAACAAGACACAAATACAACCCGTGGCAGGCAATTGAGTCCCAAGGCTGAGGTTGATGTTTTTTGCTGCTGGATGAAGGCGGGATGCAAGAAATTTTATAGCAAAAAGCAGTTTGTCCAAGTTCCAGATAAAAAATGGTGGTGCTGTCCACGATGTGGCAGGGAGCACGTGGTCTGGCAGCAGAGAGCAGCAGAGCAGTCACTCCAGGCAAAGCAGGGGGACTAAGAAAGAGAAAACAATGGATTCCCCTCTTTTTTATAGCCTTGTCTTATCACGAAGTGGGAGTGGTTAATCATGACCCCTGGGAAAAAGGTCAGGCCACCCCCTTAAACAGAGTCAGGGGGTTCCTAGGTGGGCTCAACCCTTTACAAAGGCTCACAGAGCACTGGAACAGGTCGCCAGAGAGGTTGTGGAGTCTCCTTCTCTGGAGACTTTCAAGCCCTGTCTGGATGCATTCCTGTGTGACCTGCGCTACATTATGGTCCTGCTCTGGTAGGGGGGTTGGAGTCGATGATCTCTTTGGGTCCCTTCCAACCCTGTGAACCTGTGATGTCAAAAGTCACAAATGCAGTATATGTACATTCTAGCATATTATATGTCTGTGATTTCCTATATATCATGTAACATAATAAAATTATATGCATGTGGGTATAACCATGTATATGTTATATATGTACATTTTATGTACAAAGATAGATTCAGTAAAATATATACAAACATTAACATACCCATATATAATATAAAGCAGTAGGTCCTGAATATTTTTAAGATTTCCTAAGTTTATTGACCATTTACTTCTGTTTTTTCCTAAGTTTATTCAGAATCAGCTACAAAGCTACTTTTTCTACCAAACTTAAAGAAAATCTTATTTTATTCTTGTTACTTCCATTACAAGACCTTGTTAGGTACTTGTGCATTTCAAAAAAGGTTGTGATTGCCAGGTGCAAATATGGGCTTAGAAAAACTCTTAACCTTAGTCTTCTTCTGTTTCACATCTTATGTGGAAAATTGAAGGACTTGTCTTTGTTCCTAGTGTGGAATGAATTGTCCTACAACTTCTGCACTTGAGGTTTTTTTGTGGATTCATAGCATTCATTCCAGTAGTGCCTAACTAAAATTATGGAGATGCCATGACAGAAAATAAAAACAAAATCAAGAAAGTATCACCTTTGGTGCATGCAAAGAGTCATTCATACAGTTGGTACTAGCACTTGTATAATATAGCTAAAAATGTGCAGCACACAAATCATTATAAAGAAATTCTTGGATATGCCACAATGTTTTCTCAATTCCAAGCATTGTAAGTACAGCTTAACTACACAGCTGAAGTGAGTTTGCATCATCAGTAGATAATAATGGGTAAAAAGTAGATAGAATTTAATCTTTAGTGAGTCCCTATCTGTTAAAAAAAGACATGAAGCTTAATCAAAATGTAGGAGTAATGAGTTCAGACACACTTGCCAAGATACTGCTTTTCGTAGCCTTTAGAAACACTTATCATGAAGAGGGAGAAAAAGAAGGCTTCTGAAAAAATAATCTAAAAAGTTATGTTTTGGAAACAATAACATTACTTTTCAGTCCTGTGGAGACTGGTATCTATTTGGCAAATTTAAGAATGGAAAACCAAAAAAGTTATGCATTTTGAACCAGTCAGGAATGGAATTGAACATTTGGATTCAAGTTCTTAATCCTGGGAAAATATTTGATTGAATTCACCAGAGAGATCAAAAGATATGCAGCACTCATATTTATACTAATGTGTTCTATGTCTTGAAACCTGAGCACATTTGGATGAAAGGCTAATTCCAGTTTCTTACAGCAGTGCATGGCATCTTTGAGTCTATGGCACTTCTGTGACTTCTCTCCTGGATGGCACTGATTCTCCCACTGAAGAGAAAAACTCGGGGATTAAAACAATTGCATGTATCTGGTGGTTTAGCATCCAAATCTGTTTAGCTTCAATACTGTCACTTGGTCTTAAACCATGCTACCCATGAAAACTTTCTATTGATTTTAACGACTTTTGAATCAAAGCCTTGGAGTTCTACTGCATTGAATGTGATTATCTACCACTATTTCAGAGAATTTTCAGCAAGTAAAGCCAAACCCCCAAACATACAGGAAAATCCTAGTGAGGTACTCCAATAGGAGATAAAACATGTATGTAGGCTACCACTTTAACTATTCTGTGACTCATGGAATGACATGGGTGATGAATTTATAAAATTAAACTTGTAGCAAAGAGGTCAAATGGGACATTTAATTAGTAAGCCAAATAACTGTAGTCCCTTCAACTGTTCTGTTTGTGCAAAGTATTCATGTAATTTTTCCATTACATAATTATGCTAAATAGAATTATTAGCTTAATGAACCACTGAAGTATTCATTGACTTCCAATGGCTTTCCCCCACTGATGGTGTTCAAATATTCTCAAAGCTGATAGCTAAATAAGTCATGAAAAAAACCAAACCCTAGAAACCTTTTGCAGTTGCATCAGTAAAAACCTTTAGTGACTAAGCTATACTATAGAAAAACAGTAGTGCTTGAACTCCATATATTGTTATCTGTATGAAGTAAATTCAGCTAGCTTCTGGGATTGAGTTGTAGTCATCTTAAAGTCCACAATATTTTTTTTTGGTAGCAGATTTTTTGGTCCTTTTATGAACTTCTTCTAGTATTACATGTACATTAAAACCGAAGTACTCCAGATGGTGAGTATAGGGAAAACAAATCCTTTGAAAATGAGGGCTCAGTGTAATTGCAGTGTAATCAGTAGAAAGGATAGATGATATCTCTTGCATCCCAGGCAAAGAGAAAATTGTCATCTATATATTCCTTATTCTTTTTAAACAGTAGTAGTAAGAAGAAAAATTGCAAGTAAGTAGAAAAATTTCAGTCCCTCCTTTTCTTGCATACACATCACATCCTTCCCTCATTTTCATGTCAAAATAGTAGGGGAAATGAAGCAGAAGAAACTCATCATTTCTTCCTTGTCAAGAACGACTAGTAGGAGGATCTATAGTCTAGATGAATTATCCACCATTTTGCTCTGGCCAGGAAATTAATTTGCAACTTCTTTAAAAAAATGTAGTGTTCATCAAAATAAGTTAACATTCAGAAGTACTAATGCACAATGAAATAGAAAAAGCAGTTCTCCTCTTCCTATCCTCTCATGTTGCAGTCTTATCTCTCACAGAGTTGTAGCACAAATGAGTAATACTAATTTTAAGTGATACTGAGTGCTCTGTATCTTGAATATCAGGTTTGGAGGATATTTTGTCAGTTTTCCATGAGTGCTGGAAAATTAAAATCTGAAACTGGAACAAATGGTCTGCCTTGACACTGTGTCCCACTGACCTGAGTCTCCCCACTACACTGTGCTGGCCCTTTACTGTGACCCTTAAATCACAGCCAAGGACAGTAAGGCATACATTTTTCATGAATTCTGCAGACCGTAACCAGAAGACCCTTTGGGCATCAAGGCAGTTGCTGATATCAACCTGTGATTGGCTCAGCTTTCCCCATACCTGAGAATTTGTACTGCTTGGCAATATCTAGGTACCAGTATCTCATTGCGAGTTGTGTGACTTTGCCCTGCTCTGGAGCTGCTCACAGACTGCAGATTATAGGGCCACAGATCAGCTGTTTTGCAGCATATCACTTAGTTGCCCTAAATCATATCTATATCTCCAATACTTGGTGCTTGCTAGTGGCAGAAGGGAGTGTTTCATTCCAAATGCTCACTTGATGTAAATCAGTGTTGCTGAGTTGAACTGTAGCAGTATATGCTGGCCCATGCTGTGTTCTGGTCCTCAGAGTGTATTTTTCTCTATAACAAAATTTGAGGACTCTCACCCCTTGAAAGTGTTTCTTTATTGTACTTTACATGAAGCATGTTTTATTCATGTGTTAACAATGTTTGAGATAATTTAATATAGTATATCTGTAACTTGCTATTTAATGCAAATAACAGCTATCATAAAGGAGCACAGATAATTTCATCCAGAGCATTATAGTTATCTATTCTTACTACCCACATAAAGGGATGTATCTTCTCTGGGCCAAATGGTCTTATACGTTTCAGAGCCACTTTTGTATAAATTAAAAACAAACCGAGGAAATATATTTGCTGAATTTAGCCCAAACACAAAGCTTTGTCTTGAAATGGTTTCTTACAGAACATAGTGAAAATTTGTTCTGTTTGGCCTGTATAAACTTTTTCTCTCCCTCTTTGTTGTTTTCATTTTTAAATGTGTGTCTTGAAAATGTTGTTCTGGTTATGCAGGAAATTATTAATTTCCTCTGTCTGTTTCCATTTTTCATATGCTTGGTCTGTGATGTTCAGGCTCTGTTGCTTCCTTTTCTTTGCTCTAGCATTTGCAGGAGACAGGGGGAAAAAGCTGTCTCTTTTTAACATATACTTCTCTTCCATTGTCTCTGCCCTGCTAACATTTGTGCAACTCCTGTCTCAGCTGCCCCACACTTTGGTATGGAGTTTTAAGGAAACTCCACATTGATATGAGTTTTAAGAAAACTTCAAATTTTCTTCTCAAAATCAGAATTACTGCATTGTAATAATCTTACTAATGAAGTAACAGATTTAACAAACAGAATCTAATCTTAAAAAGGATATTCTAATGAAAGGAGAAGACTGAGGCAAATATCCTCTGGGGAAAGCCATAACATTGATGTGCACTTGGATTTCACTACCAATACTATTGCAAAAGAATGCAGAAGGGAGGGATAGTTTTATGTATTTCCACATAACCTCTTTTTGGTTTCTTCTACAGAGGTGCGTTGGACCTGATCTTCAGAAAAGTGATGGGAATGGGGGATAAACTGAGAGGAACTCTGGCTGAATGTACCAGCTTGCAGAGCACTGTTTGATACTGAGCAAACATGGAAAGCTGCATTTTACCTCCAGTTGCATCTGAAATGTTTACACGTGTCCTGATAGGGCATAAATCCTGCCAGATCAGTCAGGGTTGGAAGGGACCACAAGGATCATCTAGTTCTAACTCCCCTGCCATGGACAGGGACACCCTACTCTGGATCAGGCTGCCCACAGCCTCATCCAGCCTTGCCCTAAACAACTCCAGGGAAGTGGCCCCATCCAGCCCCTGGGCAAGCTGTTCCATGGCCTCACCATTCTCAAGGTGAACAACTTCCTCCTCACATCCAGTCTGAATCTCCCCACCTCCAGCTTTGCTCCATTCCCCCTAGTCCTGGCACTACCTGATAGCCTAAAAAGTTCCTCCCCAGCTTTTCTGTAGGCCTCCTTCAGATACTGGAAGGCCACAATAAGGACACCTTGGAGCCTCCTCTTCTCCAAACTGAACAGTCCCAACTCTGTCCTCATAGCAGAGGTGCTCCAGCCCTCTGATCATCCTCGTGGCCCTTCTCTGGACACGCTCCACCATGTCCACATCCCTTGTGATTGTGAGTAGTTTGTGTACTGCTCTATATCGCAGTGAATTACAATGCTTTATTTACTGAGAAACCTTTCCAAGAAACAGAACAAAATTACCTTTCCTGAATTTGATTGATAAGGCAAATATCTTGCTTTGTATTTGTTGGAAGAGAAAAAGTTCTGAGTACAGTTGGGAAGTTTTGCTTTGCTGAGTATTGCAAGACAAAGGGCGTGTTAGTTGTGCTGACTGAGGGGAATGATCTCTAAAAGATCCACATCTCAAGGAAAACTGAGAATCAGTTGTGGTTTCAGAGAAATTTGGATGGATTTTAAAATATAAATACTTGGAGAAAGTGTGTTAACACTGACTTCGCATAGGGGAGTAAATAAGGACTAAGTAATATCTGCATATGTTACATTTTAAAGTTTTCCAGGAAATAAAAATAAAAAAAAAAAAAAGAAGAAATCAAAACATGTTCCAACTATAGTTTCAAAGTTCAGAAATCACAAAGAAACACCCATAAGTTTTCTTAGAATGTTGAGCAATATTTAACTCTGGGATGTGGGTAACATCAGAGGAGTCTCTTACTATATTGAAGTCTACTCCTACAAAGAGATTTATATCCCTTGGTCAGATCTTTCTGAATCTTTTCTCCTGGTCTTGCCAGCCCTCAGCCAGCCCATCACATGCTTCAGGATAGTCCAGTACTGAGACTGTTTTTTATCCTGCCTGGGATGTCTGGTCAATGACATTTACATACAACAATGCATCATAAAAATTAATGTGAATGATGAAAAATTGCTAGTTACAGGAAGCAGTCAGCAATGTATCACAGACTATTAGAAGATAGAAGAGAGTCTCAGCTAATCAAAAAGCCAGCAGTTAGTTCATGAAACATTTCTTAGTTTGTGGGGGGGTTGTTGCTTTTCTTTTTATTACTTCCTCTGCTTTGCCATGCTCTGTTTATGATGGATGTAAGTCTGCATGCTGCACATATAGCTTTTGTTTTTTTTTTTTTTCCAATGCAGGACATATTGTTCAAGTATGGTGATAGAGGTTCAGAGTCATAGAATCATAGAATCATAGAATGGTCTAGGTTGGAAGAGCCCTCAAAGATCACCCAGTTCAACCCCCCCGCCATAGGCAGGGACACCTCCCACTAGATCAGGTCACTCAAGACCTCATCGAGCCTGGCCTTGAACACATCCAGGGAGGGAGCAGACACAACCTCCCTGGGCAACCTGTTCCAGTGCCTCACCACCCTCACTGTGAAGAATTTCTTCCTAACATCCCATTCAAATCTCCCCTCTGCCAATTTGAACCCATTCCCCCTCGTCCTGTCATTACAAGACCTTGTGAACAGCCCCTCCCCAGCCCTCCTGTAGGCCCCCCTCAGATACTGGTAGGCTGCTATAAGGTCTCCCCGAAGCCTTCTCTTCTCCAGGCTGAAAAGCCCCAACTCTCTCAGCCTGTCCTCATAGCAGAGGTGCTCCAGCCCTCTGATCATCTTCGTGGCCCTCCTCTGGACTCTCTCCAACAGTTCCATGTCCTTCTTGTGCTGGGGGCTCCAGAATTGCACACAGTAGAGTCCAGGGTAATTTTTAATAACAATAATTTAAATTATTGCATTTGCCCAAACCATGACATCTGTGTTATTTGTTTCCTTAAAAAAATCTCTTGGGGAAAAGAATAGATGCTTGGGACAAATTTAGATGGCAAGGTGAGAAGAAAAGAAAAAAATCAGGAATTTACAGGTTCTAATTAATCAGAAAGAACTTTAATTCTCAATCTTAAGAAGGACATAGATATTTCTGCATGTACTGGTTAGCGTATTTGCTATAGCTAGTCGCAAGTAGAGGTACTCCACCGCTGTGGTGTCACACTCTTACCACACTGCAGCAGTCAGTACTCCAACAGTGCTGATACAGAGTTGTCTTGATTTTTCTCAACACATTTCCAGAATTGCCATCAAACTGGTCAAATCTATGTGTATGATTGCTTTCTTCCAATGGGTCGCCTGTTGTGGTGGTTTAAGCAGTTATCTGTCCCCCCACTGTGAATAGTGAGTTCTAGGACTCAGAACACTGGAAGTTAATAAATGAAGCTTTATATTTACAGCAATGCACAATATACAAGCAAATATTTACAAGATATAACAGATATTTACAGATATATACAATGAAAAGGTAATACAGAAACACCACACCCCTCCCAGAGACCAAAATCCCCAAGAGGGGTAACCAACCACTCCCTACCACCTTTCCCCCTTTCACCAATCTTATCTCACCACCTGTTGATGCTGAAGATAGGCAGAAGTAGATCAGCCAGGGGGATTAGTAGTAGAAAGAAGTTAGTAGTATTTCTGAGAATTAGCTACCAAGACAGAGAGACAAAGGAGATCATGCAAAGAGAAGAAGTCACAGCCAGAGCGGTCAGAAACCGTCTGATATCTAATGTTTTGGGTACAATACCTAAAACCAATTTTTTTTCCTTTCTCAGTAAAGGTCTGGGTGAAGTGACATACTGCATTTTCCTGTCTCAGCCAATAGTCTAATTTCTCACTCAAATCCTTCAATTAGCTCAAACCAGCACATCTGTCAGCCTGTGCTTGTGCTTGCATGTCACCAGAGAACTGCGTCTACTGGGACAGTGGTAATTCTGTTTTATTTTACCAAGACTGAAAATTTCTTACCCTGTCCTGTAGATGTGTGTGGTAGTTCTAAAGAGTGGACAGGAATAAATTTTATTCCCAAATGAAGTTAAATAAAAATGTTCTAGTTGATTTGGAGAAGAATACAGAAAATAGTATTTAAAGATGCACAGGAAAATGCAGAATACAGGAAACCTTAACAACTAATACAGATACAGGATACATGAGAACTCCCCCGAAACCTCCCCACCAACCAAACTAAACTACAAAACTCCAGTGTCACGGTTTTTAAATAAGACTCTCAGATGAACTGGAGAGAAAACAGAATTATATTTGGAAAGAGAGATACAAAAAGAAATTACGAAGCAGATACAAAATCCATAGCAAGCCCCTGGAATTTTCCCCCCAACACAAAACCAAGCCTATAATCCCCAGTGCTCCAATCCTCCCCCCACAACACCTCTGCCATCCATAGCCCTAAACAAAAGCCTCTGGATGCCCCCAAACAGTCCTGCTCCTTACATCTTTGTCCTGATAAGGCAGCTCCTGCCAGACACAGCAGGGTAGAGGAAGAGAAAAGGAGGCAGAGTTAGCCTCACCACTAGTTTATAAAGAGATAGCAGAATTATGGGATTGAGTAACTGTTTTGTAGTTCCTAGAGGATTTTTAACCCTATCCTATAGTCCCCAACCTAGGACACCTCAGTGCTCATTTTCTCCCCCAACATTGTCTCCCATTAGGCCCAAGCAGGCCTTAATTGCAGAGCAAGAAATTCTGTGCAGCCTCAAGGCCGTGGGCAGGTTTACTCCCTCTTCGTCACCAGGTAAGGACTCGCTCTGGAGAGCCAAAGGAAGAGACAAAAAGAGAAACGTTTGGCTTTGTTGACCACTTATAAAGTGATAGTAGAATTATGAGATTGAATAAAAAAATTACAATTTCTGGGGTCCACCTCTGTCCTGGTAGGGCATAAATTCTGCCCAGATATAGTTCAAACTCCTGTTCTTTCCTCCTCCTGTTGTAAGGTCCGGGAGTAGCAGGTGAACAGACAACGTGGGTTTGAATTGAGGAAGCTCCGTGCCACATGAACAAGTCAGGTGATCTGTGCTGTCCCTCAAAGTGTTAGAGTCGACCCCTGGGCTCAGGACTTTGAATGTATTGGCCAAACAATGGATGCTAAGTGCCGACTGGCCAGTTTCACCCTTCAAAATAGGGTATTTAAGGAAGGGCAATCAGAGCCCTTGTCTCTCTTTCCTGCTGCCTCTGTGGGGAACAGAAGTCTTTTGCACCTCTTTCACAGCGGCCACATGTTTGCAGTGTGCATTGCAGCATTACAGCAGCGGCAAAGGCAAAACTCCTTTCTTCTCCTTTCCTCGGGACACGCTCTTTACCTATCGCGTTCGTGAGTATTTTAGGCAGGGTTAGGATTTCTCTTGTTATTAGGCTCTCTATTTTCCAAGTTCTGACTGTTTAAGCTGTTTAATTCAGTGTTTGTAAGCAATTTTGTGCAACAACCTTGCCGACTGAACACCCAAAGAACCCCAGGGAAATTTTTCTGGAAGTCTCAATTAATAATAATAATAATAAAAAATTAATAATTGCAACAACTACCTGGACCTCTCTGTTCCTCCTGGTCAGCTCTGTGGTTTTCTTAAGGGAACCTGGCGAAACCACCACAATGCAAGATGTCTTCTTGTCAAAATGCACTCCTGTTTTGTAATTTGTGCTAAGATTAGGAGCAATAATAAACTGCACCAGTACAGGCTGGGAGATGATCTGCTGGAGAGCAGCCATGGCACTGGGACCTGGGAGTGCTGGTTGATAACAAGTTATCCATGAAACAGCAATGTGCCCTTGTGGCCAAGAAGGCCAATGGGATTCTGGGGTGTATTAAGAAGAGTGTGTCCAGCAGATCAAAGGAGGTTCTGCTCCCCCTCTCCTCTGCCCTAGTGAAACCCCATCTTGAGTACTGCATTCAGTTTTGGGCTCCCCAGTTTAAGAGTAACAGAGATCTGCTTGAGAAGGTCCAGTGGAGGGCTAAGAGGATGATTAGGGGACTGGAGCACTGCCTGATGAGGAAAGGCTGAGGGTCCTGAAGCTGCTTAGTCTGGAGAAGAGTGAGAAGAGTGAGTGCTGGGGGTCAGGAGGGGGGCCAGGCTCTGCTCAGTTTTGCCCTGTGATAGGACAAGAGCAATGGATATAAGCTGCAGCACAGGAGGTTCCAGGTCAACGCAAGGGGGGACTTCTTTGCTGTAAGTGTAACAGAGCACTGGAATAAGCTCCCTAGAGAGGATGTGGAGTCTCCTTCTCTGGAGATTTTCAAGGCCTGTCTGGATGCATTCCTCTGTGACCTGAGATAGATTGTATGGTCCTACTCTGGCAGGGGGGTTGGACTCCACGATCTCTTTAGGTCCCTTCACCCCTAACATCCTGTGATCCTGTAATAAGTGTTTGGGCAAAAGGAACAGTCAGAACATGTAATGTTAGACCCACTATGCTTTCTAAACCCATTTGTAAATCACATATTTATTTCAATTTCCTTGTAACTACTATGAAATTGACTCTCAGATTATTATTTACCTGCTATGTTACAATTAGCACATTCCCAATAGCTTCAAAATGGAAAACTAAAGCTGAGCATCTGCGCCTAATTAAGAGTCCATGTTGCACATTACAAGAACCAGTATTTGTTGCTTTTGGCAGAGTTAGGAGTCAATAGAATAGCATGTGTAATGGTCATGTTAGGGTGCCAAGCGTAAAAATGTAATTAGTCAAAAATGAATGAAATTTGATTTCTGGGGAGACTGCTATCTGAAGAGTAGGACGTCACATTATATTTGTGAGACTGATGCAAAGGAGAGAAAACAAACTTGTGTTCGTCACGGTGCAAATTTGAAGCCAGTGGAACCCTGATTAATTTTCATCAACATTATTATGGGTTGAGATCGTACAGAAGTTACATCAAGGGAGCATGAAATAATCTACCATTTAGATTTTCACAGCTATAATCCAGTTTCTCATCATTCACATAGGGAATGGTGGTACAGATATACCCTGAATAGAGTTCTTTGGCAATGGCAAGTGGCTGCCAGAGTTAGCATTGTCAGTCAGACCTTAAGATCTTAGAATCTTGCTTTTTTCAGAACTCCCTTGAAGGGTTAATTAAACAATATCACTGAAGATCATCTTAATCTCTGTCTGGGAATTGTCAGCCTTGCTCTAATTAAATAGGAGCCTTGGAAGAGCATTTGTCTTGCAATTTGTTAGAAAGAACGAATTCTTCATTCCTTTTCAGAAACAGGTGTTCTTGCCCATGGCAAAAATGCTTCCTTCCTGGACTTCCTCTGGTTAAAGAGTAATGGTTTTTCAGATCTATCTGCCTGTTCCTGACACTGGTATTAAACTTCAGTCCTGCTCTTTCTGATTTTCCTCCTCTATGCATTATTTTATTTTATTTTTAATTCATATTTTCCATATGGTATCCTTGGACTCTGATCTCTGCTTGCTTCACTGACACTGGAAGGGGAAACAGGGGGGGTAGTCAGGGAGCTAGCAAGCATTTTTGTTTTACCTTACTACCATGTTTTTCCCATGTCATTCTTAAGAGAAATTTAATATCAATTTTTCTTTAATTTTCATAGTGTCACAGAATACACTGGATTGGAAGGGAACTTCAAAGGTCATCAAGTCTTACCACCCTGCAATAAGCAGGGGCACATCCAACTAGATCAGATTACTCAGAGCAACATCAAGCCTGACCTGAAATGCCTCCAGGGATGGAGCCTCTGCCACCTCCCTAGGCAGCCTGTTACAGTGTCCACCACCTTCATAGTGAAGAACTTCTTTCTAATGTCCAATCTGAATGTACCCTACTCTAGTTTAAAACCATTCCCCCTTGTCCTAAACTACATGTCTTTGCAAACAGTCCTTCCCCAGCCTTCTTGTAGGCCCCCTTCAGCTACTGGAAGGCTACTATAAGATCTCCTACGAGCCTTCTCCAGGCTGAACAATCCCAACTCTCAGCCTGTCTTCTTAGGAGAGGTACTACAGCCCTCTTACATCATCTCCCTGGCTGTATTGAAAATGAGGACTGTCCCAAGCCAGGTGCTGATTATTTTCAAGACACTCTCTGCTATGAGGACAGGCTGAGAGAGTTGGGGCTTTTCAGCCTGGAGAAGAGAAGGCTTTTAGGAGACCTTATAGTAGCCTTCCAATATCTGAAGAGGGCCTACAGGAGGGCTGGGGAGGGGCTGTTCACAAGGTCTTGTAATGACAGGATGAGGGGGAATGGGTTTAAATTGGCAGAGGGGAGATTTAAATGGGATGTTAGGAGGAAGTTCTTTACAGTGAGGGTGATGAGACACTGGAGCAGGTTGCCCAGGGAGGTTGTGGCTGCTTCCTCCCTGGAGGTGTTGAAGGCCAGGTTTGATGAGGTCTTGAGTGACCTGATCTAGTGGAAGATGTCCCTGCTTATGGCACAGGGGGGTTTGAACTGGATGATCATTGAGGTACCTTCCAACCTAAACCATTCTATGATTCTATGATTCAGGTGAACTTCATATGGACAATGTGTGAGTGCTGGAATGAGAACTTTTTAGCTGTGACTTGATAACAGAGGAGTTTAACTAAAGCAACAATTTGGGAACTCATGTTGATACCTGAGAACAGGAAAATCAGGTATAAAAGAAACAGTAGTGCATGAAAGAGTAATAAACTGCAGGAAAACAAATTGGAAAAAGTGCAAATCTTATGAGAGTATCAGTAAACCAGAGAAGAGAGTTACTCACATGTCTTTTTCCATGAAGATTAACAAAGGGATAATGAACAATAAAATACAGCTACAATGCTTCTAAACTTCATTTATAAAACCAGACACTGAATTAGGTTAATCCAAAACACGGCTTCAAAATACAGTAACTGGATATTCTGAGACTTGCAAAACTACCAATCTGCTGTCACTGAAGACAACAGATAATTTGTATGTATTAGTTAATGATGTTACGGGGTAAACAGAAGAAAGTTTTCATTCTCAAAGAGGCTGACCTTCATTTTAGTATACAGGAACAAAATCTTCATATGTATTAAGACTGAACTCAGTCTATTCACCAAGCCATAGCTTGCCATAGCTGCTTGCAACAATGACTCTATGGGACTTTTCTATTTTTGTTGTTGTTCCCCACAAGTGCACTCCAAGTCCACAGTAATTAAAATCAGTATCTGGGATCCCACCAGATTTTTCAGTTCTATGCCCAGGAAACTCCAGGTTTATCACTTAGCACATAATTGATCTTGGTCTGCAGTCCAGACTCTTCAGTCATTCACACATTTGGATATAAGCAATGGTCTGGCACAACTTTAAGCAGGGATTTTTTTGTGGGGGTTATTTTGTGAATACAAGTGAGCTTGGCTTGCCATGAGCCAGCTATCTGGCACTTACCTCTTCATGAGCACAGTGTGAACATTTGAATCCTGACCTGCAGACACGTCATCAACATGAAAAACAGGATACTTGAGGAGGGAGGTCCACTCAGCCTGACGTCTCTAGGCAGCCTCTTTCCCTCTACAATTATTTTGACCTTCAGGTGTTATTCCAGACTCTCTGTCTCCATTTCATACATTTTCTATCTTTCCATTTTTACAACCTGGCAAATCCATAAGCCCACATGACTTACCTCTGACATGCTATGCAGCTTACTGCACTGACCTACCCATTCATTATGCTTACTATTTTAAGGAGCCCTAAATACTCCACCTCCTGAGACAAAAGTACAATTCTGATGTGTTCATTGGATTGAGTCTCTAATCCTCACAGATCCAAGTGATAGTGATTCTTGGATTGCATTCATTAGCAGGGTTCAATGTAGCAGTATTTGAAGAAAAGTTTCCTTTATTCCTTAAAAAAAAAATTCCACAAGAAGTGAGCTAGTAGGATTTCTACCACAAACAAAATAAACCCCTCTGAAAACAGCTTCAATATCCATTGTTACTTAATTTTTAAACCTATGCATATTGGCAGAATGGATGAAAAGAGCACTGTCTAGTTCAAATCTCTCCTAGAGAAAAGTGGCACTATTCCAAGCCTCCTAGCTTTCCTGGCACTCACAGCACTTCTGCCTGACAGTTTCTACTAACTTGGTTTTAATTCTGACATGACAAACTGTAAAGGCTGAACTTTGTTTTCTGGGTTACACTTGCAAAACTTTTATCAGAAATTATTTATTAAAAAAAAGTTTTAATAGACATAGCAATTTCTCCCTATGGAATCATAGAAATGTCAGCGTGTAGTAGGTTAGAACTGGGCTGAGCTGGGGTTAGTTCTCCTCTAATGCTGTGCTTTGTGGTGCTGTAGCTGAGCATTGACAAAACATCAGTGTTGTGGCTACTGCTAAGCTGAGAACCCGGGCTGGGGGTTTTGTTTTTTTTTTTTTTCTCAACATCTCCCCGCCCCAAGATGTTAAGAAGACACAGCTGAACCAGACTGGCCAAAGGGATACTCTGTACCATATGACGTCAGCTCAGATATAAGAATGAGGTAATAGAAGGAAGTTTGGGGAAGATTCGTCCATGGCAGCTGTTCTCCAGAAGTAACCATCGAGCATAGAGGGCCCTGCTTCCAAAGACCAAAACATTTTCCAGCTGATGGGAAGTAGAGATTAACATCTCCCTCTGCTTCTGCTTCTGTGCTGTCTGTTGCTTTTGCTTATTTTCATTATTAAATTGCTTCTATTTTATAACTGACCCTTGTTATATTTCCCCTTCTCCCCTGCCCATTTAAGAGGGGGAGTGATAGAGTGGCTCTGGTGGGCATTTGGCCCCCAGCTGGGGAAAAACACTACACAGAGCTAGAAGAGATCTCAAGGATCATCTTGACATGGGCAGGGACACCTCACACTAGATCAGGTTGCTCAAAGTCCCATCCACCCTGGTCTTAAACACCTCCAGGGATGGGGCTTTCATCACCTCCTTGGGCAACCTGTTCCTGTGTCTTACCACCCTCAGAGTGAAGAATGTCTTCCTAACATCCAATCTAAATCTGCCCATTTCTAGTTTTGTTCCATTCTCCCTAGTGCTATCACTACCTGACATACTAAAAAGTCCCTCTCCAGCTTTTCTGTAGGCCCTCTTCAGATACTGGAATGTCACAATAAGGTCTCCTTGGAGCCTTCCCTTCTCCAAATGGAATAGCTTCAACTCTCTCAGTCTGTCTCCATAGGAGAGGTGGTCCAGCCCTTTGATCATCTGTTATGGAAGGGATTATGATTAATTAATGCAATATGATTTTCTGAAATTAATATTGTTATTAATTTTTTATATCAAAATTTTTCCACCCCTGATCACTTATTTTTAATATTAAACAGGTTTGATTGTAGCAGTTATGGAACAATTACATAAACAATAACTAGATCTAGAAGTATCTATTAATATGCATAAACAATCAATTCAACTGTAACTAACAAATACCAGAAGATCTCTTGCAGTCAAAAGTGCTGTTGGCCACCAGATGGAACTTATGATTAATTAATGCAATATGATTTTCTGAAATTAATATTGTTATTAATTTTTTATATCAAATTTTTTCCACCCCTGATCACTTATTTTTAATATTAAACAGGTTTGATTGTAGCAGTTATGGAACAATTACATAAACAATAACTAGATCTAGAAGTATCTATTAATATGCATAAACAATCAATTCAACTGTAACTAACAAATACCAGAAGATCTCTTGCAGTCAAAAGCGCTGTTGGGCACCAGATGGAATAGTTCTGCTTGGCCGCTAGATGGAACTCAGACCCCCTTTCTGCTTAGGGCATAATCTAGGTAATAAGCAAAGGTTAGGTTTTACTCACGAGTATTATTTCTCCCATCTTGTGGGGTTATCAATAAATTGAAAGTACCCAGAACACTTGCAAGGTTTCTGGCTGGTCTGGCCACTGGCTGCTGCTGCTGTGGCTGTTGCTGCCACTGTGGCTGAAACTGTTCCACTCCAGGCTCCCCAAACTGCTGGGTGAAGAAGAGGGTGTGCAGACCTGGCTTTTCAACGACCTGCATACCTTCAGGCTTGCTTGTCTTCAGGAGATGCAGGTTGCTACAGGTGCAGACGACTTACAATGTGTCTCAGTGGATGGGTATCTCACACTAGTAATTGCATAAAGACTATTCAAATTACTTCTGGAAAGACTTGAAATGGTACCAGGGTGGCATATAGCTTATATCGCTATATAACAATAATAAGGCATTACAGGCACATGCGCAGAACACAGAATAATAGGAAAATCACGGCAGAAGCATAAGCATGGCAAAGGCACACTGTGTTATCTGCTTTTCTGCTTTTAGCATCAATGCCTGAGATCGATTGGACCCTTTTGGACATTAGCATATCCAATTAGAGTGGCAGTAAGCCAAGTTTTACCATATTTGGGTGAAAGCATAGGTCTGTTTATACCATACTGCGGGAGAGCATAGGCCCAGCACAGGCATAACATGAAGCTAGTGCATGCACCTTGTTTACCATAGGCTGCAAGCAGGAGAAAAACAAGTTATGTAAGCCAGGGTGCTCAGACTCCGTGGCTCCATGTCTTTTGCCTCTTTTCTTGCCAGTTGCTTCTTCCCCAAAAACAGCGACGGCAGAAAAACATGCCTGGGCAAGCCAGCACCCTTCAGGTCTACCACAACATCATCCTTGTGGCCCTACTCTGGACATGTTCCAGCACATGTATATCTTTCTTGTAACAGGGGCTTCAGAACTGGACACGCTACGCTAGGTGGGAAATCAACAGGTTTTATCTTCTGTCAAAACAACCATGGCAACCTTTTCCCAAATGACTACTAACCTGTAACAGCAGCTAAAGGAATGATATATCAATAGTTTCGATGGGTATGCCATTAAACAACTCTGTTATGGTACTGACATGAACTACACAGTTCAGAGGTGGGCTTTTACCCAGGCATTGCAGACATGTACCAAGTAGCCAACCACTAAAGTGTTGCAAGTCCAGCCATGTGAGAACCACATTGAGACTGCAGATACTCTGTTACAGCTTTCTCTCCATGCACAGATTCAGATCAAGGTAGTAAGGTGAACTGCTATATACTTCCCTCATTTGTAAACAGAGGTGCCATTTGCACTCAGTGTACTCAGTGTGGGCTGTGTGCAAGGCTTATGTGATTTCTCCCCTTACACTAGTTCATTTTCAGATGTGTTTTTTAGCTCAGTGATTTTGTGAGCTCTTCAACTTTGCTCCTCCATGGCAATGTTATGTTGTGTGAGGAGTAGTACACAGCAGTGTTCTGAAGAATGGGAATGAAAATCTGTTGTTTCTGTACTCTTTTTGAGGATAGAAAAGCGACCAGGGGGAATGGAACAAAGCTAGAAATTAGTAGATCCAGACAGGATGTTAGGAAGAAGTTCTTCACCATGAGGGTGGTGAGACATTGCAATGGGTTGCCCAGGAAGGTGGTGAAAGCCCCATCCCTGGAGGTGTTTAAGACCAGGGTGGATGAGGCTCTAGACAGCCTGATCTAGTGCGAGATGTCCCTGCCCATGGCAGGGAGGTTGGAACTAGATGACCCCTGTGGTCCCTTCTGGCTCTGACTGATTCTATGATTTGAAATAAACTAAGGCAGTAAATTCATCTCTCCACTTACTTTAGGCTAGATGCTATGCACTTGCAGATCATGATAACAGGACAGCAGATACTACACAAATACATTTATACTGTGTCCAGATCACAGATAGTTTAAGTGTTAGGAAAGTGGATATCTGCACACCAGCATCTCCATTTGTTGAGTATATGGAAAGAGTCAAACTGGTTGTCTATGTCTGTATCCCTCTAATCAGAGACAAGGCTTTTGCTGCTTTTCTAAATCAGTTACTTAAATCTCTGGAAGAATCACTGTATTTAATAATCTATAAATACAACAAACCTCTTTATTTTTGTTTTTACTTTCTTCCACATTGGGCAGTTACAGTGATTTAATTGTGCATGTCTCATCGCAATTGCAATCTTTCTCTAAGCTTTTAATTAACACAAATGCAATTGCTGATAGTGCATTTATTTTTGTTTTATTGCAAGCGATGCACATGATTTCCTGCATGACCTAGACAATTTAATGAAACAGATAACTTTTCTAGTTTTAAACTAATTGAATTGTTTTGCAGCTAGACGGGTTTATTTTAAATAGATTTTAAGCAAATTTCACTTTCGTATAACAATTTACTTCAAATAACAACTGCAAATAAACACGTGATCCACATCTCATTCCCAACAGAATTTCTGTTTGGCCAATATCTGATTAAGAAATTCCAGTTCTGCTTAAAAATTGCTAAGTACCTCTGATGAGCATCTGCCTCATATACTGGGAATATAACGCTTGGCACCAGTACAGAAATCAACATCTGCTTAGGTTTTGACACAAGCACAGCCAGTAGGCTTATTAGTGTCAAGGAGGAGACTTTAAAAGGCACAATAATGTCAGTCTTGCAGCTCTTTTCTATATCAGCTTGCAACTCTCTGAGCTTCACAGGGATCTAACCATGGGCAGAAAATGAAAGTGAAGATCATCTTTCACGGCACTAAGTCAGTCTTTGAATGAGGTTTGCAGATTGCAGCGTTGCATAAAGTATGGCTTCAATAACAGACGAGACTGTAAACAATATTGCTCTAGACATTGGTGAGAACATTTCCTGCTAGTTCCCAGTGACTCCGTACTTCTGTGTAAAGAATTCTAATAATTTTCTTATTATTTTCTTGAATAAAAGCATTGCTGATGTATCAAATAGCTAACTAACTAACTATCTAAAACAGACCTAAAATTGCTAGTGATTTATCCTTATTTTCCACCAATTCAACTTTAAAGGCTGCACTATATACATTGTGCACTGGGTGGGAGGTCAAATGAGGTATAGAACACAGGAACAGTAAAAATCCACACAGAAAAGGGTAAAACAAACAATATTATGCAGAATTACCTAAATTAAGATCTTAAGATGTTCATAATTTATTGTAGAAGGGACAACAAATCATCTGAACTGCTTGGGTTTTTTTGAAGCTAACTCATTCAAGAACTTACTCCTGGCCTGGGTTAGATAGAACTATTCTTCTTCAAGTGTTGTCAAAGGAAAGTAAGTGACAGAACTGGCAATATCACCCTTGGTAATTGATTTTTGTGGTTTATTCACTGTCACAGGAAGTTATGCTTAATTTTTCAGTTTGAATCTGTTTTTCAGTTACTGGCTTCATGATGTGTTTCTTTACTAGATTAAAGAGCACTTTCTCCCTGTAAAAAAATAAAATACAAACAAACCAAAATGAAAACCTTGTAAACAAATATCTTTATGAACCTTTAAAATTTTGCTTGGAAAAGACCTTTAAGACCGTTGAGTCCCACCCTCTCATCAGAACTCACCTGGAGTACTGTGTGCAGTTCTGGAGCCCCCAGCACAAGAAGGACATGGAACTGTTGGACTGAGTCCAGAGGAGGGCCATGAAGATGATCAGAGAATAGGCTGAGAGAGCTGGGACTCTGAAGCCTGGAGAAGAGAAGGCTTTGAGGAGACCTTATAGTAGCCTTCCAATATCTGAAAGGGGCCTACAGGAAGGCTGGGGAGGGACTATTCACAAGGTCTTGTAATGACAGGATGAGGGGGAATGGGTTGAAACTAGCAGAGGGGAGATTTAAATGGGATGTTAGGAGGAAGTTCTTTACAGTGAGGGTGGTAAGTCACTGGAATGGTTTGCCCAGGGAGGTTGTGGCTGCTCCCTCCCTGGAGGTGTTCTAGATGAGGTTCGATGAGGCCTTGAGTGACCTGATCTAGTGGGAGGTGTCCCTGCCTATGGTGGGGATTGGAACTGGACGATCTTTGAGGACCCTTCCAATCTAAACCATTCTATGATTCTATTTTCTAACTACCAAGACTGGCACTAAACCATATCCCTTAGCATCACGTCTAGGTGTCTTTCAAAAACATTTCCAGGGATGGTGATTCAATCCCCTCTTTGGGGAGCCTGTTCCAATGTTTAATCACCCTTTCAGTGAGGAAACTTTTTCTAATATCAAACCTAAACCTCTCCTTGTGCAATCTGAGGCCATTACCAGGAAGGACTTGACCTGCAACACTAAAGACACAGGTGCTTTCTCCAATCCTTCATTAATTATTCTGTGCACTTCTAAGCATTGTCTTGTTTCCATCAGCCCTCTAAGCATAGGGAAATGAGGAGCAGATATAATTTCTTCCCTCTCATTTTGCAGAAATAATGCTACATCAAAGCATGCTGCTTTGTAGGACAGAGAATACTGTTCCTGTCATAGATCTATTACACTGCATTTGCTATGCTGAAACATACTTAAGTGTGCTTCATTTGTCGAGCACCACAGAACAGTTTTTCTGATTGCTCTCCTTATCAGTATTTAGCACTTTGTCAGCTCTGCATCATCTGCAAATATTATTGGACTGCCTTTGTGTGCTTATCATCACTGAGGCATTGAGAGCTTTCAGTCTGTCATCAGGCTCTGTAAATGCTGGAAATACATCTATTTTATGATGATTCCCCCTTGAGGATGGCGTTTTGTCATCAGTTAATTGTATAAATTTTAATCCATTAAATTTATGCTTTACAGATGATGTCTGTTCCTCCTTATTCATCAGGCTGTTACACAGCATGCAGATGAATGTCGTGGTTCAGCCTATATTGTGTCTTTATTATGTCTTTATCCACTGTAAGTGAACCCTCCTGCAAGGATATTACATTTTTTGTCAAGATCTTATTTCCATAGACTGTGCTGAATTATATTCTTTCTCTTTAATTCTTTATCAGATATTTTGAATTCTTTATACTTTTACAGGCTTACAGACTGCCTGCTGGATGCATTAGTTGAGCTAACAAATATTGACTGTTCCAGCTTCAGCTGCTTCAAGAGCTGGATCTGGGTTTTCTAAGTAGAGTTCCACAGCAGCAGCCACCATTTCTCAAACCAACCCCTCTTTGGGCAGCAGTGCATATTCTGTCAGTGTTGCAATTTGGCAGGTAGATGTCTGGAGACAGATGTATGCTTGAAAGACAGTGGATGCTCAGAAGCCTGACAGTTGCTTGGAATCCTGTGTCAGATGCCTGGAAGCTTGAGTTCTCTCTCCTTTCCTGAGAAAAAAACTACTGGCACAAATGGAAGAAATTAATGGGCCAGCCTGGATCAGAACTGCTGAATAAGCTGCTACCTCTGGCCAGTAGCTTGCCTAATAGTCCAGACTTTGGTAAAAATATGCATCAGAAAACTGTCTACTCAGCCAATGCTTTTCCTACTATGGGTAAACTGTCTGGGTTTCTTTACTTTGCAGTATTTCTCCACCACCCACACAAATTAAAGCTTTCCTTAATTATTAATAAACAGAAAACTACTTCAGCATTAATATGTAATATAATATCTCCTTTCACCTTTCCAAGAACAAACCAGAAATATTTATTAAGCAATATATACATTGATATTTAATGATGTTTTTGGCATTCTCAATTCAGGCACTCTGGCTT
>VWZI01022025.1:46362-60362 GCA_013396835.1 Psilopogon haemacephalus | reverse complement strand
CATTAAGGCCCTCTGGTTTTTTTTTTTTTTTTTTTTTTTCCCCCTCCCCTCTCAACTTCTATGTTTTAAAAATATATTGTTGACTGTTGTTATGGAAGGGTTATGATTAATTAATGTGATCTGATTCTCCAAAAATAATATTATTAATTTTTTATATCCGAACTTTTTCCACCCCTGACCACTTATTTTTAATATTTAACAGTTTTGAGTCTAGCCATTATGGAACAATTACATAAACAATATATAGATCTAGAAGTATCTATTAATATGCATAAACAATCAATTCAATTGTAACTAACAAACACCAGAAGATCTCTTGCAGTCAATAGTTCTGCTTGGCCGCTAGATGGAACTCAGACCCCCTTTCTGCTTAGGGCAGAATCTAGGTAATATGCAAAGGTTAGGTTTTACTCACAAGTATTATTTCTCCCATCTTGTGGGGTTATCAATAAATTGAAAGTACCCAGAACACTTGCAAGGTTTCTGGCCACTCTGGCTGCTGGCTGCTATTGCTGCTGCTGTGGCTGTGGTTGATTCACCCCAGACTCCAAGGCTACTGGAGGAAGGAGGGGAGGGCAGATGGTTTCTGACCTGTTCCTGGCTTTCCGATAATCTGTGTGCCTTCAGGCTTGCTCGTCCTCAGGAGATACAAGTTGCTCCAGCTGGTGCTGGCAAATGTCTTGCCATGTGTCTCAGCAGAGGTATATCTCAAGCTGCTAATTGCGTGAAGACAATTCAAGTTGTTCCTGGAAAGATTTGAAATGGTTCTAGGGTGGAATGTAGCTTATATCGTTATATAACAATAATAAGGCACAGATGCAGAACACAGAATATTGGCAAAATGCACAGCCGAAGCATACTCATGGCAGAGGCACGCTGTGTTATCTGCTTATCTGCTTTTAGTATCAATGTCTGAGATTGATTGGACCCTTTTGGACATTAGCATGTCCAATCAGTGTGGGAGTAAGCGAAGTCTTACTGTATTTGGGTGAAAGCATACGTTTGCTTATACCGCATTTGGGAAAGATCATAGGCCCAGCACAGGCATAGCACGAGGCTGGCATGTGCAACTTTTTTACCACGGGTTGCAAGTAGGAGAAAAACAAGTTTTATAAGCCAGAGTGCTCAGACTCCATGGCACCATATCTTTTGTCTCTTTTCCCGTGGTTTCTTCTCCCTGCAAAACAGAAGGAAGGCAGAAAAACATGCCTGGGCAAGCCAGCACATGTTCAGGCCTATTTTGACCCTTCAGGTCTACCACAACAACTGTATATTTATATCTAGTCTTAATCAGGAGGTAAAATACCAGACAGTATATTGCGATCCTGAGACGATTATATCAATCACAAACAAGTTTACTTCTCCTAATTCTTCTAAAGCACATTTTACAGGAATTAAAGTGAAAAATCTTCCTTCACAGCAGATTAAGTTTTATTAAATCTCTCTTTATCAATGGTAATGATAAAATTATATTTCAAATCCTTTGCTGATTAAGTAAAATGTTTTCTTTTAAAGCTTTATAGTTGCATTTTCAAACCTTCACGCAAGTAATTTCAGAGAACATTGATAAAAGAAACATTTTTAGAAGAGTTACTATAGTGGACAAAATAAAAAGTTTCATGATTTTTATACTTCATTAATGTTAGTTACTTTTGAAAGTAATATTTTTTCTTTTTTCTTTTTTTTTTAAGTGGTACTGAAATAATCCAGTAGGCAGTTGTAGGTTGTATGTATGCAGAAAGTACACAGTAGCATGGGTTGTATGAAGAACTTAACAGAAATAAATGCCTACAACTTTGCTACAAGAACTTTCTGTAGTAAAGAGATGAATTTAGCAAATTCTTTTATTCCGATCTGAGAGAAGATACCAAAATAAAGTCCTGTCAGTTAGTAGTCAAAAGGCAGAGTTACATACCTGTAGTCCTAGCAGTTAGCATTTCCCTTGATTCAATTCTAGGTTCTTAAGATATGAGGATTAACTAGACTGAGAGATACATTAATAATGCATGAAGTTCTGTCATAGTCCATAAGATAATTATTTCCTATACATTTGTTGTTTCTCTCATAAATTCATCTGGACACTTTACTCCACCTACAGGGAGATGCTGTCCTGCAGAGAGACTTTGCAAAGTCCACAAGTATGGAAAGAAGCCCCCTGGCTCCCCATGTAAATGTGATGCACAGACCCTATTACTGTGTGTCACTGCAGCCAGGAAAGGAGCTCAAACTATGAGAGGAAAACAACTTTCTAAGTTTGGGAACAACTTAGCCTTGCCATACTGAGCAGACACCATTTCAGTGTGCCAGCAAGGACATGAAGATGATCTTGCTTCCTTCTAGGCAGAGACTACAACAGCAATGAGGTAGTTGGCATGGAGGGTCACAAAAAGGGAAAATCATAGAATCATAGAATGGTTTAGGTTGGAAGAGACCTCAAGGATCATCCAGTTCCAACCCCCCACCACAGGCAGGGACACCTCCCACTAGATCAGGTCGCTCAAGACCTCATCCAGCCTGGCCTTGAACACATCCAGGGAGGGAGCAGACACAACCTCCCTGGGCAACCTGTTCCAGTGCCTCACCACCCTCACTGTGAAGAATTTCTTCCTAACATTCCTAAAATGGGGACCAAGAAGTGCTTGGGAGAGGAGCTAGCCCCTCTCAGGCTCAAGCTGCCATTAGTACCAACCAGTTTGATGTCAGGACTCTACATAAAGGGAGGGAAGACACTTATGAAAAATATAAGTATATTCTGCTGCTTGAAACATTAAAAAAAAAGAAGGATGCCAAAACTCAAAAAAACTGTTGCAATCCCAGTATGAAGACTCCCAGTTAGAGCAGTTCCCATAACTTTCTTTCCAGATGCAGCACTTTACCAGTAATAATTTTATACTCTCTGACTCATAAATGCATTGAGTTATCTTCTATATTAGAAAAAAGTTTCTTCACTTGATTCCAAATAGATGCAGTAGAAGACAGTGATCATGGTTAAAAAAAAAAGGCTTAATAACATCCCTGCCTTTTCCCAGTCTCTCAAATGACTCCTTACTGCATGATGCCAATGTGGTTGTAGCTGCCTCATTAAAATTCTGTGCACTCTTTGAAAGTGGAGCATGTTTATCTTAAGACGACATGTACTCCATTTTAATGTCTTGTCCCACTCTGCTATTTTTGCAGTGTTGCATCTATTTGATATCTACAGTGCTATATATAATTGCTAACAGTCCCATAACACCTAATGAGCAAATCCAGTTATTCTTGATCTCTACATTTTTCTTGGAAACTGCCAGGAGTATACTTCATTGCTGTGGCTACATCTAGCAATTGTGTTCCTATAGATAACTTCTTATCAGATGTAGTTTTCCACAAAGAGCTCTGAGCAATTGCTCAGACATCAGGGAAAAGGTTCATGATGCTTCTACCAGAGGAGTTTCTTGCTACAAAGAAAGTAAAACAAGCCTGGCAAACAACAGATCTGTGCTGCCCTGTACTGATAAACACACACTGCCATTTGCCTGTAAGTATGGGCAGCAATCTGTGGGGGAATTGTGCCTCTGTTTAACATAGAATACTTTCCAATGACAGAATCACAGATTATCTCTACCCTCTGCACCCAATCTGTCCTGTTAGGAAAAGTGCGTCCAGGAGGTCTAGGGAGGTTCTTCTCCTCCTTTACTCTGCCCTAGTGAGACCACACCTAGAATATGGTATCCAGTTTAGCACTCCCCAGTTCAAGAGAGAAAGGGATCTGCTGGAGAAAGTCCAGTAGAGAGCCACAAGAATGACCAAGGGACTTGAGCATCTCCCCTATGGAGAGAGACTGAGAGACCAGGGCTGTTTAGTCTGGAGAACACTGAGAAGAGATCTCATCAATGTGTACAAATATCTGAGGGGTGGGTATTAAGTGGATGGGGCCAATCTGTTTTTGCTGATCAGCAACAATAAGGCAAGGAGCAATGGCTACAAACTCGAACATGAGGAGAAACTTCTTTACAGTGAGGGTGAGAGAGCACTGGAACAGGCTGCCCAGAGATATTGTGGAGTCTCCTTCCCTGAAGACTTTCAAAACCTGTCTGGATGTGTTCCTGTGCAAACTACCCTCAGGGATCCTGCTTTGGCAGGAAGGTTTGGCTCGATGATCGGTCCCTTCCAACCTCTGAAGTTCTGTGATTCTGTCTTGAGCTTCAACAATTTATTGTTTTTAGTTTTATTGCAGGAGGATAAGATCACTAACACCTTTCATGTGTCATTCAATAAGTCTAAGACAAGACTTTTCAATCAGCAGTTCCCCATAAACTGTAACATCTCCAAACCTTCAACACCCTGTGGAGCTTTTGCTTACAAATACATATTTAAACAAAGCACTACTTCCTTCTTTCTCTACATATCATATAGCATGTTTAAATTGCCTTTCAACTATCCATTTCATTGTACAGATAAGTCTTATTTGTTTTTTTTTACTGTTCCTTTTCTTACCCATTATGAGATTAGTTATGATCATAATTAATAGAGATGAAGAAATTCGGTTACAGTCCAGACCCTTGGCAGTATGATTTTACTCAGCTCTGAGCTTAGAATCACAGAATCACAGAATCAGCTGGGTTGGAAGTGACCTCTGAAGATCATCTAGTACAACCTCCTCTGCAGTTAGCAGGGACATCCTCAACTAGATTAGGTAGCCCAGGGCCCCGTCCAGCCTCACCTTGAATATCTCCAGGGATGGTTCCCAACCCCCTCCCTGGGCAACCTGTTCCATCGTTCCACCACCCTCATAGTAAAGAATATGTTCCTAACATCCAATCTAAATCTGCTCTTCTCTAGTTTGAAGCCATTGCCCATTGCCCTATCATGACAGGCCTTTGTAAATAGTCTGTCTCCATCATTTCTGTAGATCCCCTTCAGGTACTGGAAGCCTGTTTTTGTAGCAGAAGTGCTTCAACTCACTGATCATTTTCATGGCCATCCTCTGGACTTGCTCCATCAGATCCATGTCCTTCCTATACTGAGGGCTCCAGACCTGGAGGAAATACTCCAGGTGAGGTCTTACTAAAGCAAAGTGGCAGAATCATGTCTGGATCTGCTGGCATTGATGCTTTTGATGAAGCCCAAGATGTTATTTGCCTTCTGAGCTGCAAGCTTGCACTGTCTGCTCATGTCCGGTTTCTTGTTCACAAGCAACCCCAAGTCCTTTTCCACAGGGCTGCTTTCTGTCACCTCATTCCCAGCTTGTATTGATATATATATATAGTGAGGATTGTTCCAGCCCATGTGAGGGTCACCTTGGCCCACCTCTCCAGCTTGTTCAGATCCCTCTGGATGCCATCCTGTCCCTCTGGTGTATCGACAACACCACTCAGCTTGGTGTCATCTGCAAACTTGCTGTTGGTGTATTCGATCCCACTGTCTAGCACTGATAAAAATATTAAACAGCACAGGTCTCAGTAAGGAGCCCTGAGGGATACCACTTCTCACTGCTCTCCATCTGGACTTCAAGCCATTGGCATTACCCTCTGGATGTGACCTTCCAGCCAATTCCTTATCCACTGAACAGTCCACCAATCAAATCTTTATCTCTCCAACTTGGTGAGTAAGATGTTGTGGGGGACTGTGTTAAAGGCCTTGCAGAAGTCCAGATAGATCACATCCATAGGTCGTCTCTTACCTACTGACAAATTCATAGAAAGCCACTAGGTTGGTCAGCCAGGATTCACCCATAGCAATGCCATTCTGGCTATCTTGAACCACCTCCATGTCCTCCATGTGCCTTAGCATGGCATCTAGGAGAATCTGTTCCATGATGTTCCCAGGCACAGAGGTGAGGCTGACAGGTTGGTAGTGTTCCCAGGGTCCTCTTCCTAAAAATGAGTGCAATGTTTCCTTTCTTCCAGTCACCAGGGACTTCACCTGACTGCCAGGACTTCAAATATCATGGAGAGTGGCCTGGCAACGACATTAGCTAATTCCCCAAGGACTCGGGGATGCATTTCATCAGATCCCATAGACCTGTATATCTGCAGGTTCCTCAGATGATCTTATTTTAATTTTTTTTTCTTTTTTTACCTGAGAAAAAAAAGACTAAAGGCATTGTTGGATTTGAAATAATAACACTATTGCAACAACAACAAAAAAATTATTAAAGAGATATAGATACGTATCCTGAACCTGGTACCTTGAAGATGCAGTAAAAAACCACAGATTTGTATACTAGATTTAAAACAAAATAAAATATCAATAACATATTAATAGAAAAATGATGAAATAACATCTATTTGGGAAAGGTTTATAGCAAGCACAGCTAGAGAGCCAACAGCTAGTTTCTTCAAGTATTGTGGCTTATGTAATCACATAATACTGAATAACTGAGAGGCCTATTTAGACTGTAGTCCATTTGACACAGAGAAGGTTCTGTGCTTATACAATGTTTAGTCTCCTCTTTTACTCTATTTCTTTCTATTATAGAATAATAAACACTCCCTCCTCTCCAGTTATGGGACATGTTTAGCTCTGTAAACTTTGTCATTCCTGTAGACCTGCAGCATTATCTTTCTTCTAGATGTTTGCTGTTAGGATACAATTGAAATCACAGAATTGCAGAATCACAGAACTTTAGAGATTGGAAGGGACCTCCAGAGATCATCGAGCCCAATCTCCCTGCCAAGGCAGGATCCCTGAGAGTAGTTTGCACAGGAACACATCCAGGTAGGTTTAGAAAGTCTCCAGGGAAGGAGACTCCACAAGCTCTCTGGGCAGCCTGTTGCAGCACTCTGCCACCCTCACTGTAAAGAAGTTTCTCCTCATGTTGAGGTGAAATCTTCTATGTTCCAGTTGGTAGCCATTGCTCCTTGCCTTATTACTGCTGACCAGTGAAAAGAGATTGGTCCCATCCACTTGACACTCACCCCTCAGATACTTGTACACAATGATGAGATCTCATCTTAATCTTCTCTTCTCCAGGCTAAACAGCCCCCAGTTTCTCAACCTCTCTCCATAAGGGAGATGTTCAAGTCCTGCATTTATCCTTGTGGCTCTCCACTGGACTCTTTCTAGCAGATCCCTGTCTCTCTTGAACTGGGGAGTCCAAAACTGGACACAGTATTCTAGGTGTGGTCTCACCAGGGCAGAGTAGAGGGTGAGAAGAACTTTCCATCATTAATTATTCATTAATTGAATAAGAACTTTGCTGAAACATATAAATGTTATATAAAAATATACAAATATATAAAGTTGCATGTGCTTTCTATATACATGCTACAAATATAACTTTGCCTGAGGAGTCAATCATTTCACTGTGCAGTGTGACTCACTGTGATTTTTAATCTAGTTTTTATATGAATAGGTAGCTCAATACAGAGAGTACTGTGTGGGAGTGAATGTCTGGCTAAGGGAGACTGAAAATCTGAGATACAGTTCATGAAAGTTAATGACTGTTCAGTGCTATATCTCATGCAATTATCTGGCCAGGGCTATATTTTTTTAGAAATTGAAACCCAACTGAAATTCCAATTAAAATTAAATATGAGCTGAAGTTTGGGTCTTTATTTTGCTAAGATGGTGTGTGTGTGTGTGTGTGTTTGACAGTAAAGCTGAATTTGCTTTATACTGAAAGGCTACTCATAGTTTTAGCAATTTTAAAATGCAATTTGTGTTACATTTAACAGGCTCATTATGGAAAGCTTTGATAGTATGGCACTTAGTTCTATTAATGTTCAAGGAGCAATGAAATACAACTAGCCTTTTCACATTATGTGTGACCAACAATTACAAACAAGGCAAATAAGGGAATTTTTAGTATTAAGTATTCAGTTGTAAGTGGATAATCTGCAGTTGAATCACATTGCTGTGTTGTAGCTTGGATGCAGGCAGGGAAGTCAACAAACTGCTCATTTTCTGCTATGCTGGCACCAAGTTTAGGCATTGCTCAGGTGTTGTTCATAGTTTCCACAATCAAAATGATGACTACATGACCTGGGCACTTAACAATGAATTAAGGATGCTTTTGTGGGTTTGGTTCACCATTTTTCATTGACAGCAGACAACTTCATACATATGAGCTCTTGTTATTTCCGTTGCTTAGTGAGAAAAACAGGAATAAAAGACAGCATGAAAGTGTTACGGATATATATATATATATATATATATATCTGTGATGGTTTGGCAATCCTCGCAGCCAAGGATTTAATTTCTTTCAGCAAAATATACCCATTAGCCTCAAACCAGTACAATAAGTATATATAATTATCATTTTATCTTTGTGAGGCTGAAAACTTAGGTCAAATTATAAAACATCCTCCAGAGGATAAAAAAATACCCACTGGAATTCTGGTGATGTCTTAAAATCTGTCAGATATTATGAGTGACAGCATAGCCTCCAAGGACATTTCTGGTCAGTGTTTTGTGTTAAAATTTCTGTTGTTGGCAGCAATGTCTTATTAACTTTCAGACCATTAATCACTTGAAAATGGTAATGCTAGCAACATCTCTTTGCAATAAAGAGATGGCACACACACAATTTGCAATGTTATTTTCCATCATCACTTTGCATTAATTATGGTCAAAAACTGTCTTCAGACAACTGATTTATTACAGTTCAGACATTAAAAAACTTCATGAAAAGAATGTGACAGTATACAAGCTGGCCTCTGAGGCTTTGCTGTGAGATGATGTTTACTTGGCATGCAAAGAATGAGTAGCAGCTAATTTTGAATTCAGTAATTCCTGAATGTTTTATTCACACTGCTTGCTATTGTTCAGCTCCACATCATTTTTACATACTCATGAAGAGCTACACTTGGTATTATTAGCAGTCATTGTGTATGTCTACATCTGTATCTGATCTGATTACATGATGTGAATTGGAGGCAAAGAGCAAACTGTGTCTGGGCATTCCCCTTTAGATAGTCATCCGTAGGGTAAACACTTTGTGTGAGTTCTCAGTATTAGTGATGTGTGAGTCTAGCTTCACAGGCTAACTCTACTTAATTGATATGTTGGTTGTCATGCTAGTGGCCTTCAGGAAAGCTTCATAGAATCATAAGATCATAGAATTGTCAGGTCTGGAAAGGATCATCTAGCTCCAACCCCTGCCATGGGCAGGGAAACATCACACTAAATCTGGTTGCTCACAGCCTCATCCAGCCTGGTCTTAAAAGACCTCTAGGAATGGGGCTTCCATTACCTCCTTGGGCAACCTGTTTCTGTACCTCACCACCCTTATGGTGAAGAAATTCTTCCTAACATCCAATCTGAATCTGCCCGCTTCTAGTTTTGCTCCATTCTCCCTAGTGCTATCACCACCTGACACCCTAAAAAGTCCCTCACCAGCTTTCCTGTAGGCCCCCTTCAGATACTAGAAGGCCACAATAAGGTCTCCTCAGGGCCCTCTCTTCTTCAGACTCAATAGCTCCAGCTCTTTCAGTCTGTTTTCATATGAGAGGTGCTTCAGTCCTCTCATCATCCTCATGGCCCTTCTCTGGACACATCCCGGCATGTCCATATCTTCCTTGCAACAGGGGCTCCAGAACTGGATGCAGTACTCACACACAACACAACTCAGGTGAATGTAGACAAGGCTGAGTTTCCAAGAAACACTTGCGGCTTGTGATCCTTCTGCTCAAGATAAGTCCAATTTTTTTTTCTTCTTCCATTTTGATCAGGTATTTTCTTAATCCTATGAAATACTTAGTGAAATAATTACTTTCTGCTATACAAGAAGAATGAGCCTGGCATGTTATGACCTTCGTCATGTCCTCCTGGATCCTAGTTTAGTATAATGTGACTGTAAAGGATTCACAGAAGCACAATGAAAAGCTGACTCTAATGAGACGTGAGATCATTGCATAGTACAAAGCACAGGACTGTTTTAAAATGCTGCCCCCCTGTTCACACCAATTAAAATGGCAGGCAAATATATTTTTAAAAATACTTTTGTATTTACTTATTTAAAGATTTTTTTTCCCACTAATTACATGCATGGAAAAAGCTAAACAACCTGAAATAAATTAGAGCAAAGCTCACATTTCCTTTTAATAGTGGAACTATGATAACATAGATTAAAGTGGTGCAAATCTTCTATTAAGCAACTTTTGAAATAACTAAGCTGTCAAGATCAGGGTGTAATTTTTAGTCTTTAACATGGATGACAGATTTTTGTGTTACATTTAGAACTTCCTTATTATAAATGATAACTGGAAAATAAGAATTGGAAATAGGAGGAGAGTAGGGAATAATATACGTGCTTTTAGACTTTCCTTAGAAGTATAATAAAGTATGGGAGAAAAGTGATCTAACTGAAAAAAAAAAAAGAGATAATATATTAAAATACTATCTTCTTAATTAAAATTCTAAGTACTGAAATACTTAATAACTAAGGACTTGACAGTTGGTGTTCCTTGTTCTCTGTGAAATCCATAGCAAATCACTTGGATGTTTGCATCTTGTGCTAGTGAGTTTGTTTGTAAGAGAGCATGAGTGAGTAAAATTCCCACTCCCATTTTCTACTACTTATATTCCTTACAGTGGAGTCTTGCAACGTGTCTCATCACTTCCTTCCTTTCAAAAGCATCTTCCAGATGGATGGGAGGAGGGGTTTTTTTGTGCCCAAAAGTAATTGCTCCACTGATTTCACTAAAGGCACAGAAACACAGAATAAGGAAGGTCAGGAATGGCCTCTGCAAATCCCCTTATGATCTACACAAGTCTCAGGTTAGAGCAGGCTGTTAAGGGCTTCTTCTACTGGCTTTTTGAAAACAGCAGGAAATTCCACAACTTCTATGGTCAGCTTCTTGAAGTGAATGATTATGTTTTTTGTATTACTCACCATCCCATTCCAAACTTACCTCTTTTGCTTTCTTAACCTTGTTGCAAGACAAACATGAATTTTTAGTAAATGGTCTTTTAGAACATCATAGAAAACTGAGGCCAGAACCTTTTTTCAGACTCTGGGCAGAATTTCACAGTTAATCTTTCTGTTTTTGCTGGCAAAGCACCTTTTTGGATATATCGCTTAACTCTTTCCAATGTTTCTTAGAGTCCTTTTTTACTAATAGTTTTTGGTTAAAGAAATCAAATTTGTGTCTTCTGCAGATGTAATTTCATTAGCATGGTATGAACTTCCTGATACTCCATTGCAGTCTGTTGGCAGGGGGTGATTTACCTTCACATATGAGCCCTTAGCAGGTTTCAGCTGTCTTTGCATCACACCATAGAATCCTAGAATCCCAGAATCATAGAATGATCTGAGTTGGCAGAGACCTCCAAAAGCCTTCTAGTCCAACCTCTCCTGCAGTCAACAGGGGCATCCTCAACTAGATCAGGTTGTTCAGAGCATGGTCAAGCCTCAACTTGAATATCTTCATGTACGGGACCCCAACCACCTCCCCATGCAACCTATTCCAGTAATAAACAATACAAATCCCAGTGCACACCCCTGAGGGACACCACTTGTCACTGCTCTGCATTTGGACTTCAAGCCATTGAGCACTACCCTCTAGATGTGACCATTCAACCTATTCCTTATCTGCTGAACAGTCCACCCATCAAATCTGTCTCTCTCCAACTTGGCAAGCAGGATGTTGGCAGATTAGCTTCTGTAGTATCTTCTCATGTAGTATATAGAGAAAAAAACTTATTGAAATCTAAACTAAAATTTTCAGCAAATTATCTTTTCTTTAATAGTGAACACAAGGAAACTTATTCTGAAAGTCATGAATGAGGTCTCTGTGATGTTGTTTTTACAATGGACTCTTGAACAGACAATCACCATTTTGAATGCATGTATGTCTAGAAGTATCTGTGTGGCACTCAGCAACAGCAAAAAAGGAAGGAGGGCTATAGAAAGGAGTTAAAACTGAGAAGAACAGAAAAGGTCATATAGTGACTGAATTCCACAGTTCAGTGGAAATTCTGCCATTGTGTCTTGCAGTCTGTTTTTCATATTCAAAGTGTTAAAGTGAAAAATCAATGACCAAATATTCTGTAATGCAAGCAATTATCTCAGGTGGGTGGGAGACTACCTTGGAAGACTTAAGGCTGAGAATATATTTTCTAAAACCTTAGTGTAAAAACTATGCTTTACACTGCTTCTGGTAAGAGTCAGTGATATTGAACTGAGAGTAACTGAGAAGATGCATTTTATTTCAGTGGAAGTTAGTGTCAGGATAAAGCAAAATGAGAAGGCTAACAAAAGCAGAAGATTAATGAGAAAACTTCTAAGAGGTCAGCTCAGCAGTGCAAATAATGTATGGTTTGTGCTACAGTACATGTACTGCAAACAAACATCATGCTTGTTTGCATCAACAGTTAGGGCTGGAGAGTCCACCAGATGTGACAGATGCACTCTATTGAACTTTCTCCCTTCTCAAAGGGGAAGAGAAAGGGAATAAGGTTTGGAAAAGAAAACTAAACCTACTACAGTGAAAATAGTAACAATAAAATAATATAAAATATGTAAAACTACATATTAACCTTATATTGAACCCAAATTCCCTGATGGCAGTTACACAACGTTCACCACTGATACTGTGTCAGGCACAGGGGAAGTCCCAGCAGCAGCTGAGAGCTGGCTTCAGAAACTGGATTCATGGATGCATAGATTGAGACCAAAGAGAAGAGTCCTCCTCAGACACTGGCCATTAAACGTGAGAGCTTGACAGTCATGATCCCTTAGGTCTGAATATCATATGTATGGAACATAACACTTAGTTGGTCAGTTTAGGATTACTGAACTGTCTACCTTTCTTGTGGATCTGGCCTTTTATTTACTGCACTCCCAGCATGGGACAGAAGATTTAGTAGTGACCTTAGTTGTCATAGGAGCAAGTATTAACAAGAGCCTTTCTGCATACTGATCCTTAGTTCTAACTAGAAACATCAGGCATCATCACTTCTGGAAGCATACACTGTGAGCAAAAAACATGATGTCAGCTTCAGAAAGTGCAGGCACTTATAAGAGACTGAGCTGAATGGAGTTATTTCTACTCTAGCTCAGACCAGGACTCTCGTTACAGCTTTAGAACTGCAACGGGAGTCATATCCAGAAAGATCCATGGACTGGGAGTAACAGCGATGGAGAGACAGGGCGCTACTTTATACAAGCAAGATGTCTGTTTATTGAGTGCAAAGCGCCAACTTATATATTCTAAAAATCAAAGTTTTTTGCATTGTGTCAAATATTAATTGGTTAGTGCATCTGTGTATAGCAGTGATTGGCTATCAACACTTTATTGGGACACAACTCCATATTCAGGACAAAGCTTACATTCTTTTTACTTGGCATTGCTTAGCTCCTAGACATTCATTATCTCTAACAAAAACATCTGTAAGTTTCTGCTCTTTACATCTCCTCAGTCCTTCACATTTATCTGTTTGTGCCTACCAGTAACTTTACACTAGTTCAGTTGCATTCTGTACCCAGGGTTTTCATCCCACTAAAGTCAAAACATCTCTGCGCATCAGTCTCTTAGCACTCTGAGCAAAAGCCAGCAAAGGAATTCCCTACATGGGAGCTTCATGGCTAAGATTTATTTCCTTATGTGAAGTAAGTGGATTACCACCATGCATTTCACAAACATTATTAACCCATTGTATAAAGGGGATACTTTTGTCTCTTTTGTGTAGCTGCTTAGAGAAATTAAGTGGGGCTTATTTTTTTACATTGAAAGATATTAAGTGTTATTAAAAAATAACTACTCTGACAAATGTTGTCAACAGCAAGGCCATGCTGACTTAAAAATTACATATAACAATAATTTAATTAAAAAGCCACAATTTCCTATGGCAAGTTTTCTCACATTCATGATCAGCAGAGCTTTGTCCCTTCTCCCCTGCCCTTTTAAGAGGGGGAGTGATAGAGTGGCTCTGGTGGGCGTTTGGTCCCCCAGCTGGGGCAAAACCACCACAGTCTTTTTGGTGCATCTCTCTGCTCTTGCCTCCACGCGGTCTGTTGCCCTTTGCTTTATTATTATTATTAAAATTGCTTCTATTCTATAAGCAGCCTTTGTTAT
>VWZI01022025.1:23408-46235 GCA_013396835.1 Psilopogon haemacephalus | reverse complement strand
TCTCTACTTCCCATCAGATAGATGATGTTCTGGTCTTGGAAGCAGGGCTCTCTACGCTTGATGGTTACTCTTGGAGGACCGACGCCGTAGACGAATCTTCCCCAAACTTCCTCCTATTACCTCCTTCTTATATCTGAGCTGACATCATATGGTATGGAATATCCCTTTGGCCAGTCTAGATCCTCCTAGCATCTTGGGGGTGGGAGATGTTGGAAAAAAAAAAACCAAAAACAAAACCCCCAGCCTGGGTGCTCAGCCCAGCAGTAGTCACAACACTGCTGCTTATCAATGCTTAGCTGCAGCACCGCAAAACACACCATAACCCCAGCTCAACCCAGTTCTAACCTACTACAGTCTCCACCCCTTATTCCATACCATTTGTGTCATGCTCAGGCTCTACACACTTCACAAACATACTTACCTGTAGTGCTTTGCAAAAGACACTGGTATCTTAGCTTGTGCAGTTCCAGTAACACAATAATATTAAGTAATTTGCAAAACTACCATCAATAAAACCTGCTATTAGAAAAACACAAAAAAGCAAACCCAACTCACAAAACATTCTAAACTGTCTTGAACATGCTCCCCAACATTTTTTTTTTTTTCCAAATACATTACTTGGCATATCATATTAGGAATGTCTGGTTACAGAAATGAAAAATGTGATGTCTATGCTTGCATAATTCTGCCTCTATAAATGCACTTTAAATGGAAGACAACAAAATTGAAACAGTTCCTTGTTTTCTGAGTTGCAAAATGGCACAGTAAATACTTTTAGTAGGTATGGTTCATTAGCAAAAAGACTACACATCTTATTCCGTTCTTAAATAAAACATTAACTAAATGATGGTGAAATTAAATAAATAATATAAAGCACCCAGCGTTTTCTGCCACAATCGCAAAGTAAGCAGACCTTTGACTATAAGTGAAAAGAAGTGAGATGGCTGATACTTCTCAACAACTACAGGTCCTTCAGGTATTTTCTTCTCCCTCAAAAAGAGGAGTGTACTAAAGCTCCATAATGACTTGCAAAGTCTAGTCCTGTGGAAAGCTTTTGGGGAAAATTGTTGGTTAAATGAACCTGAGTGATCAAATACACTGCATGTTTAATGAAAATCCTTTCTAGATTTTGATTAGGAAATTGAATGATTTATTGAGATTACATTTTTACCCTTTGATTCTAAATCCAGAAAATCTTGTTACTTGATTTGATGTTTGCTCGATCTTCAAGGGATTGAATGGAGAGCTCTGATTCAATAGTGTTTTGCATTCACTCTACATACTTGCAGGGCTACATTAGAGAATTTAGGACACTACAATTTTGCAAACAGCAGCCCTTGGTAGCAGTACTAGTTTTTTAATACAGGAAGTAATTTTCAAGGAAGAGAAATCATTAATGAAAATGAAATGGGTTTGCAGCTTTAGGACATGTCCTGGAAGGCTAATAGGCATAAAACATCTCCTGGCTTGCCTCACCCTTCTGCTGATCGGGGAAGCAAGGGTGGGAGGAAAACAAAGGCTCGGGCCATTATGTCCTCTCCCAAAGTGATTAACAGGTACCCACGGGTACCTGGGTTGCCAGGTGTTAGTTGTTAGTGTGTTGCCCAAATAAGGGTAAGCAAGCCCTGGATTCACCTAATACAGTCAGCTTTGAAAATGCCCTTCTGATCAGTGATTTTCTGTGGCCAAAGGAGCCATTGCACTTGGGCAAATAATATAAATTGATCCAAATTGCAAGCAGCAGAGCTGCTCAGTGCTGCTCTGTGTTGCCTCTGCCTCAGCGTCACTGCTCTGCCTCAGTGTGTGCTTCACTGCTCTACATTCAGCTCTACGGACTGCTTGACTTGGACAATGTGGTCTGCTCTGCCTCATGCTCCAGACCAGCTTAGCTCTGATGTTTGAGCTTGAACAATCTGGAAACTTAAGTGCCTGAAGTTTCCCAGGAGAAGGCATTTGGTGCCTCATACCATGGTGAGAAGTGCTGCTGACATTGTGCTCTCTGCACATCTGCAAGACATCCTGTCTGCACCTCTGCAAACCTCTGTGCCAAGGGGAACCAGGATCAGGTTAGAAATCGTCTGCCTCTTTCCCAGCACCCTGCTAAAGTCAGGAAAGATCCGGAAGCCTCTCAACAGCTATCAAGATGCCGAGCAGCTCCAACACTGCCACAAAGGAGCAAGGGACTATCTCTGAATTCTACTCCACTATTGTGAGTAAAACAGACCTTCCCTAGGGCTATTTTGTGGCTAACCTTTTCCAATATTCTGATTTTCCTGAAGTACTAAATTGCCTGTAAGTATCCTTGTGAGGATTTTTCCCAACTGAATTAGAACCTAAACTTAACTAGTTTGCACATACGTTGTGGGCAGGGCTTTTTTGGAAATAAAATAACTACATATTTTAGAATTCTTGCCTTGTAATTGCCCACAATCAATTCAGGACACCATTATAAGGAGTCAATTTCTAAACAAAATTAAAGTACTAATTTACAAGTGTTAGAAGAACAAGAATATTTAATATCCATGTGGTGATTTGGAAGAACAGGATTATCTATTTGTGTTGTGGATATACTACATATGAATAAGACTGAGAGACCTGGGACTGTTTAAACTGGAGAAGACATCTCATCAATGTGTGCCAGTATCTGAGGCGTGGGTGTCAAGTAGATGGGGCCAATCTCTTTCTGGTGGTCCACAGCAATAGGATAAGGAGGAAGAACTACAAATTTGAACATAGAAGGTTTCACCTCAACATGACGAGAAATTTCTTTACAGTGAGGATGAGAGAGCACTGGAACAGGCTGCCCAGAGAGATTCTCTGGAGACTTTTAAGACCCACCTGCATGCATTCCTGTGAGAACTACCCTAGAAGATGCTGCCTTGACAAGGGAGGTTGGACTTGATGATCTGTGGAGATCCCTGTGAAACTCTTAGGTTCTGTGATTTGCGAATCTATCCATGCCCGGCCTGTCCAGCCCTTGGGAGGGTGATGAGCATGTCTGTGCTTTCACAAGAAACCTGCTGATTTCCCATGTGTAAAGAATGTGTGTTGGCTGTAGATAGTGACTTACTGGCTAAACTAGTAGACCTAAGACTTACGGCAAAAATGTTTAATTTTTCATAAAGGAAACTGGAGGCAAAATGAGGAGTGTAACCCTAGTGGAGAGAGTAGTGGGAGACAGTGAGTGGAAGAAGAGATTATGGCAGAAATTATTGAGATGGGAAATGAAATTTTGCCTCTAGGCAGCCTATTCCATGATAAGGTTTCCTATAGCTTTCTTTCATTTAAACACCTACTGCATGAGATAATTATTCTTATGGCTCAGAGTCTGAAACTTTCATTGCACACCATAGCAGGCATAATTTATAAAACACAATTCATAATGACATTTTGCACATCATTCATTCAAGGTCATACATATTTACATGTCAGACCCAGTACTAGTGAATGAATGTTTCAAATGTCATTTCTTAGCTGCCACAACTAGCTTCCCAACAGTACTAAGGGTGGCTGAAGCCACCTGGGGCATTTGTATCACCAATATACACTTACCAGAGAAACAAGAAGTGTAGAAGGCCTCTTTATCGGAATCTCACTTATTTACAGGAACTAAAGGTATGTTTTGTCCCATAGCATGGGACCTGGACACCAACTTGCTGTTCCTGCACCCAAAGATAGGTTAACTGCTTGTATCAATGTAGCCCATTTGTTTTGGACAGGTTTGGTTTCTGAGTATATTCAGTGTGGTCTCCTAGATGAAGCAGTTCCATCACATGTGTTTTGAAGCCAGTCAGACCAAAAAGCAGCTGGAGGCAGAGCTTCTGGTATCTTAAAATGTATTTGAGCTATATTCAGATATGGTTCTTAGTTCATGAAGGACCATTTCTTGTGGGAGGGATCCCACACTATATCAGGGAAAGAGTGTGAAGAATCCTCCCACATTGTCAGAGACAGTGTGTGATGAATTAATCTCAACTGCCATTTCCTATCCCTCTGCCCCCTTGTAGAGGAGGAGGTAGAGAATTCAGGAGTGAATTTAACACTGGAAAAAAAAGAGGAGTGGGTGGAAGGTGCTTTTACAGTTTGGTTTTATTTCTCATTATCCTATTCTGATTTGATTTGCAATAAATTAAACTAATTTCTGTTTTGTCCATGATGGTGATTGGTGAGTGAGCTCCATCCATGAGCCTTTCATTATGTTTTCTGTTCAGCTGAGGAAGAGAGTGATAGAGCAATTTTGTTGGGTACCTGGCATCCAACTCACCACAATATGCTAATAAAATATTTCCCATACTATATATATTCCAAACTGGGATTATCTTCTAGATCATTTAGCATCTCATGAAACTCTACTAATGTAAATGCAGAGACCAGACAGATGTTTTTATGCAGTTTTTTTATCCAGTACATGTTAAAGCAAAAGGACTGTTTAACAATTTTTTGTTTTGGCGGCCTGCAGTTGGATCTATATGGACATATACATCTGGCAGTGATTTGGAAGAGAAAAGCTGTGAAATTTGATACCATCTACACTGAGGAATTAATTGGCACAATTCACAAAACATTTGGTGTGAAAATCTTATCCTTTTCCTAGTTCTCTGTAAAGTGATGGCATGGCCCTGAGTTCTGGCTGCTGAGGAGAATCCTTGGTGCAGGAAGTGGAGGAGAGAAACAGTTCTTCTCCAAACAAGCCTTGCAAGTTCAAATATGTAGGTATATTTAAGGCAGTATCTGTCAGTTTTGCCTTATATCAGACACTATCATGAGGAGAATCCATTGCATCTAGCTCTCATTAGAGCCAACCTACCTCTATTTCCAAAAATGACCAAAACTATAGCTGTGAGAAATCTGATTGGTTCTACCCATGACAGTGTATTTCTGCTATGCTTTCAGTGCATCTGTAACAGGTCATCTAAAACTGGCTCACTGCTGACACATCAACGTATTTTATACCGTCATAGAGCTAACTCATAGGACTTCAGGAGAGCACTGGCAGATATTCTCAGACTGACTTCTCAAAATGTGATTTTTCAGTAAGCCAGCTTGCATGTCAGCCCATCTCCACACTAGGTTGCCTGTCCTCAACAAGCATCAGTCAACTAAAAAACCCACAATTCAAAATAACCTATCATCAACCAATCAAATCAAATTATATATTTTTTAAAAAAGATGTTTTGTGATATATATTATTGTAATTTTATAAATTAAAATATTTATCTACTAGTAGTTTACTTCTCAAAGTCTGTATGTATGTACACATTTTTACACATGCAGGCACAGGAAATATGAGGAGGTTTAACTAATTGTTGGTCCCTCACATTTGAAAATTGGAAGGCACTACAGATGGTTTTGTTCCTGTATGTCTGAGAAACCTTTATAACTCTCTGCTTAGTAATGGAATTTGATATCTTTTGTGGTATATGGTAACTCTTAATGTCACAAAATTTGTTTTATTTTCATCCACCACTACTCCAGTCAGATCATTCTTGAGGCAAGAGAACATAAACATCTGAAGTGTGATTACACTGAAAAAAATGGGGCTGTTTATTTCTATGCAGTCTTTGTCAACAGGCTTTAGGAAGTACTTAATTTCCAGACAAAACAAACAAAAAAAACCCCAAGCGAAAACCAAAAAAAAACCAAAAAACAAACAACCAAGCAACCCAACCAAGTGCAAATTATTTTTCTGATATCATCTATCTCTTTACCATTAATGAAGTGGAACAGTGAGCCAAATCGAAAATTAATCACCACATGAATTATTTGAGAGTAAAACTGAAGCTCAAGTAAATATTGGCTATGATTTTTTATACAAATCAGCCTCTATGCAGCTGTTACAACAACATATTTTTTAAAAATTCAAAGTCTGATATCTATAACATATCACTGAAATAAAACTTTATCCCAAATACTTTTAACCAAAACAAAACCCATCTGATTTACTACTGTTGCTAATTATACATCTGATTTACTACTATTGCTAATTATCCATGTTTCATACAAAGTTTCATCTCTAAATTCTACTCTGGATTCTTTCTCAAATGCAGTAAGCGTGTGTAACAGGTTTAATCCTTGTTACCAGATGTAACTCTTGTACCTGGCTCTGGTGAGGCCACACCTTGAACATTGTGTTCAGTTTTGGACACCTCATTACAAGAGGGATGTCAGGGTGCTGAAGCAAGTGCAGAGGAGGGCATCGAAGCTGGTGAAAGGCCTTGAGAATAAATCTTATGAGGAGTGACTGAGGGAGCTGGAGCTGTTTAGTTTGAAAAAGAGGAGGCTGAGGGGAGACATCGTTGCTGTCTACCTGAAAGGATGTTGTGTAGAGGCTGCTGCTGGTCTCTTCTCACAGGTTAATTAGTTTTCACAGGTTAATTAGAATGAGAGGGAATGGCATCAGGCTGCAACTGTGTAGGTTTAGACTGGATATTAGGAAATTTTTTTTCACAGCAGGAGTGGTCAGGAATCGAAATGGGTTGCCCAGGGAGGTTGTTGGGTCACCAACCCTGTATGTATTTAGAAGTAATTTGGATGTGGTTCTTGGGGATATGGCTTAGGGTGCACCTTGTAGAGTAGGATTGTTGGTTGGACTTGGTGATTCTGAGGGTCTTTTCCAACGCGAATGTTTCTGTGAATGTGTGACTTTATCTGCCACTGTTAAAACCAGTTAAAATTCATAGAGAAATCTTTCCTTGTAGATTTTGTTATGCATCTCTCGTAGATTAAGTACTTTTTTCCCCTGTCTCTTTTCCTTTGTGTGTTAAGGTTTTGATACAATGCAGTGTGAGAAAGCTTTTGTTAGTGAACTGGGCTGGAACTGGATCTCACCTTAGGTCAGCCTCAATTTAGGTGGCAGGACATTCGGCAGGGGGCAATTTTTCAAACGGTACCACACTGTTGCAGATATTTATGAGCTTTGGGCTCAAGGTTTAACATCTGGAAAGAAGAGGGGAGCAGAATGCTGAAGCAAAAAGTGATGTTAGTCCTCATGCTGTAAAATAGTTAGAGTTAATTGCCAACTTCAAGACAACCAAAGGAGTCATGCAGCAGAATGTCCGCATTGCAGGCAGACAACAGATGGTAGGTCTGAGATCTACCATTAACTTTGAGGTTTATAAACCTCTCTGCACAGTCTCTGAAGCTCAGTGTGACCTGAGGCATGACATCTTGAGTTCACTTTGCTTTTGTACAGAGCTAGAAGATACTTATTGTTACCACAATAACAAATGAAATGCATGCAAACTATGGACTTTCCTCGGGCTCTATAGGTAACAATGCACTAGGTAAACAATTTTAGAACCTTTAAGATATGCAAGGATTCTTCATTCCAGTAGGATTAAGTTGATCTGTTAAGTGACTTTGTATGGAGGTGAAACATATCCATAGAAGATTATACTTGTTACAGTTTTAAGATCAGGGTTCTAAACTGCAAAATAAATTTTTGAGAGAATTTGAGACTACATCCCAAAAGGGGCTGAACAGAACATAAGAGATACATTTACCTCATTTTGTTGATGTAGTGGGTTTGCAGTGACCTGCCCCCCCACCTTTTAAAACCCCAGCTAAAACTTAGAAAAAACACACTGGAAGTTAATAAACGAAGCTTTATATTACAGCAATGCAAATATACAAGCAAATATTTACAAGATATAACAGATATTTACAGAAATATACAGTAAAAAGGGAATACAGACACCACACCCCTCCTGGAGACCAACATCCCCAAGAGAGGGAAACCAAACCCCCCTACCACCTTTCCCCCCTTCCCCCAGCTTTATCTCACCACCTCTTGATGATGCTGCAGATAAGCTGAAGATCAGGGAGATTAATAATAGGAGAAGAAATTAGTCCTTTTAGTGATTTAACTCTGAATTAGTTCAAAGGCAGAAAGACAAAGGAAAGAAGCTGCCAGAGCCTGCAAGACCCAAGCCAGACTGGCCCTCTGCAAGCAGACTGGCTTATCTGGATGTTTACAGAACATTTCTCAAAACAATCTTCTTTCTTCTCTCTCAGTGAAACTCGGTGAAGTGACACTGTGTGTTTAACTCTCTGTCAGCCAATAGTCTATTTTATCACTCAAATTCTTCAATTAGCTCAAACCAACACAGTTGATTTGTTATTTTTCTGTACAATCTGAGTTTCAGTGTGTCCTTTCTCTTGCTTGTTTGCTTTTCTCACTGTTTATGTCCCTTCTGGCCTTTCCTGCTCTGTGTTGATAATTTGTTTTGGATATTGGTAATATTGGGAGCAGGGAAGAGATAATATTGCATTAGCTGGCACACGATTTTTATCCAGGGGGTTCCTGTATTTTGTCCTGGGACATTAGTTGGATTATTGGCTAGTTGTATATTTATATATGTTTAATATCTTTTATATTTACCCTACTTTATAAATAATAATTTAATTTTACTTTCAAAAATCTGAGTAGTGATGTAATTTACCTTTGGGAGTTAAACCCCAAACTCTAAGTGGTGCAAACCCACCATAATGCTGATAAACAAAATGGGAGCAAAACAAATTAGCAGTAAAGGCAAAACCAGTTTGGGTCATCTACAGTTTTGGTAAAAACATGCAAACTTATTCTTCAGAGTAATTTCTGCTGCTTTTAAGAATTGTTTGCTTTCTTAGCTGTTCTAACAAACTTAAGCAAAACTTTCTTTGTGGATAGGTGAAAAGTAGAGAAATTAGAGATAAACATATGTTAACTTGTCTTGTTAGAAATTCTTTGCACATGCAGCAATTAAATTAGTTGTAGTTGCCTTGATGAAAGTTTAAAAGACTGTCTGTATTACTGCAGTGTTAAACTGCTGTTCACTTTTGAAATGAGACAGAGGTTCTTTTTATAAATTGACTTTTGATAAAAATGCAATTTGGTAATTGGAATAAGATCAGGCATACTAGGAAGAGAAGGCAGATGGGACATAACAAGAAATCACATTTTTGGACATTTGAAACATTTCCACTTGAAAAAGGCACAGACTGGAGAAAGAATAAAATTTGACTAACCTCTGTAATGCAAATCAGAGATTAAATCATGCAGCAAGAAACATTTCCCTGGCTGTGGGCAATTATGGCAATTTTGGCAGATGTTCTGGAGACTGTGAATTCTTGTCTTTTTATTGTCTATTGCTTGCCATTTACAAGATTCCATAAAAGCAATAATTAAATACACAGAAACAGTCTTACTAGTTTGCTTGAATATCAGATAAACTGTTTTGCTCAGTTTACTTTCTGCAGAAACAGCAACACATAATACAATGTGGTCTATATAGCAGTCTACTTATATAAGATTGAATCCATGTACTTTATTTTAGAGTGCATGTATAGTTGCTTTAAAAAGTAGTTTCTGTAGGAAGTGCTTCATGATGCAAGTATACACATTATTATTGAGGTTTATGTCAATTATTCAGCAGCCTTGGAACCAGTACTTACAGTACTTCAAGTAAACATAATGATGACATCATGTTGTTACAACATAAGGAAGCATGTCACTAATCCATCTAGGCATCTCACATTTTGAGATCACCATACTAAAGTCTCTTTGCTTAATTTTGTCATTAGGCTGTGCCAAAATACTGGGTTTTTAAATAGCTTGCTGTAGCAGTTTAAGAGCTAACACTCTATTTTTGTTCTGAATTATAAACGAGAGAGGAACTCTCTGGACATTCTTTTGAATATAGAGTGAACAAGCAGGGCACTGGTTGTAAAATGAAAATAATGATAAAGTCTCCATCATTCATTTCTTTGCTAAGAGAGATAGAAAGCCAATATAAAAACAATTTCTCGCTCTTTGGTGCCTTTACCTTCTGCCTTCCACCTCATCCACTGCTCCTCTCTGCATGACTGCATACTAACCTTGACCAACCAGGTAACACCTGAGATCACAGAATCACAGAATGAAGCAGATTGGAAAAAACTTTTGAGATCATCGAGTCCAACCTATCACCTCACACATTCTAATTAACTAACCCATGGCACTAAGTGCCTCATCCACCCTTTTCTTAAACACCTCCAGGGATGGGGACTCCACCACCTCCCCAGGCAGCCCAATCCAATGCCAATCTCTCTTGATGGGAAGAACTTCTTCCTAACATCCAGCCTGAACCTGCCCTGGCACAGCTTGAGGCTGTGTCCTCTTGTTCTGTCCCTGGGTGACTGGCAGAAGAGCCCAACCCCACCAGGCTACAACCTCCCTTCAGGTAGCTGTAGACAGCAATGAGGTCTGCCCTGATACTCAGGCTGCTCACCCTCAGCTGATTCTTTGTCTGTGGGGATAGAACGTGGCATTGGCCCCTTCTGGCCTTTCTTTTTCCAGGAGGGTGAGGATTTTATTTCTGTATTATTTCTAAATCGTATGTAATTGTAAATACTTGTAAATATATCCTGCATATATGTGGGGTGGTGTGCTGGTTTGAACTAATTGGAGAATTTGAGTGAGAAATTAGACTATTGGCTGAGAGAGGAAAACACAGTATGTCACTTCACCAGAGCTCTACTAAGAAAGAGAAAAAAAATGTTTTAACAGCCCAAATATAGATGAGAGATGGTTTTCAGACCTCTCTGGCTACGGCTGCTCCTCCCATGGTTCTTTGTCTCTGCCTTGGTAGCTAATTTTCAATAATTCTACTAACTTCTTTTCTACTGCTAATCCCCCTGGCCAATCTACCTCCGCCTATCTGCTGCATCAACAGGTGGTGAGATAAGATTGGGAAAGGGGGAAAGGTGGTAGGGGTGGTTGGTTACCCTTCTTGGGGATTTCGATCTCTGAGAGAGCTGTGGTGTTTCTGTGTTACGTTTTCATTGTACACATCTGTAAATATCTGTTATACATTGTAAATATCTGCTTGTATATTGTGCATTGCTGCAAATACAAAGCTTCATTTATTAACTTCCAGTGTTTCTGAGTCCTAGCTGGGGTTTATATCAAAAGGTTGGGGGGGCAGGTAACTGCTTAAACCACCACAGGTGGTTTGAGGGGGTCCCAGGTTCCATTAAGAAAACCACAGAGACCAGGTTCCATCCCAGGGAAAGGACCTGGTCATCCCAGGATGTTGCAATAATGTTATTCTATTCCTCTTTCTGGTACCACAGCTTATAAGGCATTTCCCCTCTTCCCCCTTCCTTCTTTCACTTCTTTTCTCCAAGAAGAGCAGCATCCCTCTTTAATCAGCTTCCAGCTGGCAGGGAATTTTGAGCTGCATCATGCAGCCTGCTGAGACCTTGTAGGCTTAAACTGGGGAGGGCAGTTATGGCCTACTCTCAAGCCTGCTGAGGGTGGAAAGGGTGGAGGATTCTGGATGAGTTTAGCCTGTAGACTTGGCTCAGCTTGTGGGTGTATCCGTTCTACGTGATTGCCTTTGACATATATGCACCTGTAAATAGAATCTCCCTTTAAACTTCCAACCAGTGTGCTGTATCTTCATTCTTACTCTTCAAAAAAGGAGTAAGTGGCATTGCTGTCCTTCAGTCCTGGGTAGCTTGTGGTCTCAAAACGGGACAATATGCTTGTAAATTTATCTTGCTGTAAAATAGAGCATTTGTCTTACTGGTCTGGTAAATTATACTTGGGAGATAATTTCTCAAACCCACCACACTCACAGATGCAAAGTAATTAAGTACACATGTTGGTTTGAAGACTATGAGTAAAACAAGCAAAATGTCTTTATGGCCTTGCCATGACAGTATTGGGAGCCATGTTAAACATCTTACATGAATGCCAGATGATAAAAATAATCCCTTTGCAGAGAGAGGGGAGAGGTTTCTTTTTCTGAAATTAATTGCCCAGAATATCAAGCTAGGGAGGTATGGACTCCGCTTACTCTCACTTCCTGGCCCGCAGAAACACAAGTTCTTTTCTGCAAGGTGGAGAAAAGTCTAAAGGAGAGTTATGGAAATGTAGCACGTCCCCAGGCAGAGAAGGGGAAAAATCCAACTGTTCTGCATTTTAGTTAATCCTCCTACCACAAAGCTAATGTTGAGGATGTTAAGAGTTCCTTCTACTTCCATCTTGTTGTGTTTGGTTGTTGGTTTTTTTTTTTTTTTTTTTTTTTTTTTTTTTGGTTTTTTTTTTTTTTTGTGTGTGTGTAAACCAAACAAAACCCCTTAACCAACAATCACAGCAATCACAATTTCTTCACTTAGCATAGTCTCACTCCACATTGTTTGGATTATTCTATGAATGTTGCCTAGGCTAATCCTATGAAAAAGTGAGAAATTGAAAGACCAGAGGTAGAAAAACTAGTGAGAGGAAGATAAAGAAAGGATTGTTTAACAAATTAAGCCTTCCTGAGGTATCAGTGTGTGGCGCATCTTTCTGAACCAGTGTCTATCTATATGGAATGTATTATATGAAGGTGAATGAGAAAGAAACACACCTTTTGCTTTGGGAACTACTCTTCTTTATGTAATGTACTTTTTCCTTTGTCTCACTACATGATTTTTTAAGTGGTTTAAACCACAATTTATTAGACTATGTAGAAAATGCTGCAGGGCAGTTTTCAAGTTTCTAAAGTGATTATTATTAGATAATAATAAGAATCACTGAAAGAGATGTTCTGGATTTCTCTAAGCCAATCTTGATCTGATATAAGGTGCGTCATAGGGAGGGTAGTACTAATGACCTTGCAAATAATAAAGCATTCACATGGGACAATATTGTTGTCAAAATTAATCTCTCCAAATCCTACCTTTCAGATTCCCATAGTCCTTCTTTATGTGAACAGTCATTAGCAGTTTATTCTTAAAATACTTTTGCATAAATGAGATATGACGTGAATAATGATCTCTCCAAGATTACAACTTCAGACAGTAAGGAAATAGCTCCTTTGAAAGGATGAGCAAAGCACCCACACATTTTCTGTGGACAAATCCATTGTCCTTCCTCTTACCCTTTCTTACAGACACATTCACAAAATATTTAGATGAAAATTGTAGTTGAATACTTGAAGATATTTTTCTCTTTCCTGGCAATTTTCACCAGTGAAGGTAAGAGCTGAAATTTTAGTTTAAAGTTTCAGTTGGATCTCCTACAAAACAGTAATTCAACTCCATGACTAAATGTGATGAAGAACTATAACTCCTTTAAACTGCTAACTTTGCAATCCCATATAGCCACATACAGTAAATTGTTAGTTGTGAAAAGAATTCTTTCTCAGTCATCAGGTACAGTGATTATTATTTTAGGACTATTAAAGTAGGAGGTTTTGGTGCTTCTCCTATAGCTTTATTGGTTTAAAGTTCTTGAATTGCTACTTTAAAGTAGAACTGGAAAGACCTGCACTGTGGCAACAAATACAATTTTGTTGTTTTGTTTCTAGGGAGGAAAGAAAACACTTTCCTGGCTTTTAATTTTATTTCTTTATTCCTGCAATAAGGCAAATAAACTTGTCAGGAACAAACTAATGACATCACAGGTCAACATATCTTTACACACTGCGCTGCTGAGAAATGCTGCTAACCACAATATTTGCCTGCATATACATGTGTGCCATGTTGTAGTTTAATGTTAGACTTTTGAAATGATAAACCAAAGAGGTGAAAAGACAATTCCAGACCAATTCAGATAAAAATTACATTAAAGCAAAAGCAGAGCTTTTTACAGATCAGTAATTTTGCATTTTGACAACTCTCTGCAGTGCCTGGAGAGTTACTGAAAAAGCCCAGAAAGATCACGCTAAAGAGCAGACTTTAAATGTAGGAACAATAGGTGATGCATGTCTGGGTTATCACGGGCTTTCACACACCGTCAGGTTGCTATTTATCACAGCCTAGCTTGGTATCAATCAATAAAATCACAGACATCTTCTCAAGCACAATTACTTTGCATTTTGAAACACAGCTGAAGAAAAGAGCATAATGGATCAGAAAGGCAGCGTTTTTCTTTGAGGGAAACGAAAAGCAGATCTAAGCCACTCTAGTATGATCTGTCTAAAAGTATTGTTCCTATGCATCAAATTATTACAGTAAAATATTTGATAGTTTCTTCTTGTCCAAGAGGGTAAAAACTTGCTTTGCTCATGTTGGATGTTTCAATTTTATCTGAGGTAATACATGATGAATTGCATTGAAGTATTGTGTATAGTCTATTTTTTATTTAAAGAGGAAATTACAATGAATTTTCTTACATAATGGATGATCTTTTTTCTCATGTTAGCATTACAATGGAACATCTCTCTTAGGCAGGACAATTTATTGTCCCTTTTTTTCCAGATACATTATTTATGATAACTGTAAAAGTGGTCTTCATTTTTCTTACAATAAACTCATAGAGGATTCATAAGAATGAATATGTATTACTGGCATTGCTAACTTATAACAGTTCTTAGGTCAGGGGTGAACACTCAGATGCTTTTAGAAGCAGTGCCTGGAAGGCCTCTTTTGAACCATAGTCAGTAGGTCATAGAAAATCAGCAAAGAAAACACAAATGGAAAAGATTCCTGCTCAGACCAGAAATGTCCTGGTGGAGTGATGATCAGTAATAGATCTAGAAGGAGATATGCAAAATTAATTCCTTAGGTTTATTAGTACTGATGAAAGAGAAATTTCTTTGCCATGCAAAATTCAGACCAAAGTTCCTTTAAAGTTTTGTAATTCTGTGTGGTTTAACCATCACCCAATTTGTCACTTAAAGACTGGACCTGAACATCTTAAGAACCATTGGAAAAGCCTTTTTTATTTTATTACTGGCTTATCTAGTATACAAAACTAAATCTTGCTAATGAATTTTTAATTTGCTTTCTTTATTTTCCACCCTTCGAAACCTTAGTTGCATCATCTCACAATAAAGCATAGGACATGATCACTACTCACACCCTGTGCAAGAGGTAGCATGGAAATCTAATGTTCTCCAGCAGTTAGCCTGACACCTACTACAGATCTGCATACAACTCAAGGACTTACAGACTTGGCCAATTGCAAACTTCAGTACAGACACTCTCAGTATGGCTCCTTTCTCATGCTTTCTTTTATGCCCTGCCTCTGCAGTTGCAACCCTGCAACTAGCTGGCCAGTGAGATCCATTCCCCAACTTGTGCCCTGCATCTTTTCCCTTGCACGAGTTCACAGCATGGCAAGTGATCTCAGGGTGTGTAAGAGGTAATTAATTCATTGTGAGATATGATTTTTTAAAAAAATCATATTGCTTATTAATTTTCAATATTCAGACCTCTCGCCACCTCAACCACTAATTTTAATAATAATGAGGTTCTTTGCACAGTCGTGGAAACATTATACAAATGAATAACTGGAATTAGAACAAATAACTAGCAAAAACACATAAACATTAATTGAACTAGGAGAGAAAGTTCTTGTGGTCAATATACCTCTTGCCCACTAGATGGACTCAGGAAGCTCCTTTCTGCTTATGGCAGAAGGTAATTGATGAATTACAAGAGGCTTTAAGTATTTACTCAAAAAAATATTATTTCCTGATTCATGAGGCTAGCTACAGCTTCAGACAGTACCCAAAAACTTTCAGGGAATTCTTTCTGTGTCTTGTTGGCCATTGAGACTTCTGATTCTTCCCAGGCTTCCCAGACAGCTGGGGAAAGAAGGCAGACAGTCTCTGACCTTATCCTGATTTCTTTGGACGATGTGTGTTCTCCCTCCAGGGCTTCCCATCTTGGCAGGAGACTTTCAGGTGTAGGAAGGGTGTCTTGTGATGTGCAGTCTCAGCACACACGTCAGGCTGGCTATGCAGGCTGATTGTGTGGAGGTGTTTAAAGCCTGTTTCTGGTAAAGTCGAGGCAGGCAGTTTCCATGCAGACAAACTAGCCCAAAACACAGGACTTGTTACTCAGCAAAGCTGTGTTATTGCTTAGTAAAGCATAATGCTATAAAGCAATGGCAGCAGGCAGCAGCAGAGAAACAAGCACAAATACAACGGCAGAGCAGGTTGTGCTAACTGCACATGTCTTTTATCAATAAAGCCCAAGACTAATGGGCCTTTGGACACAGAACAGCCAATCAGAATGGCGGTTAGCCAAGCTTGACCATATTAGGTAAAGCCATAGGCTTGCTTTACCCAAATTTGGGAAAAAACGTAAGCCTTGCACGAGGCAGGAGCAAGTCAAGTGCTTACCACAGGATGTAAACAGGAGCAAAACAAGTCTAGGCAAGCCATGGTTTCTCTGACTCAGTGGCTGCAGGTTCTTTTGTCCTCTTTCTTGCAGTTGCTTCTACTCATAGCAGAAGGAGGGAGTGAAGAAAAACATGTCTGGGCAAACCAGGACATGTTCAGGACTATCTTGGCTTATCAGGCCTACCACAACAGAGTGGCACCAAACCCAAAGATTTCCAGACCCAAAGGAGTACAATAAACATATGCATTCCTGAACAAAACCTAGAATTGAGCCTAGCTCCTGGAGCAGAACCATTAAGCATATACCCTCAAAGACACGAAGCATTTCTTAATCTTGGAGTCTAGGCTAACAAGATTCTTACAAATTATCTTTCAGTGATGAGTGCTCTGAGTTTTTATCATTTCATGTATCAGACAACCGAACTTTACTGGAACAGAAAAAATTTTCACTAAGTTTTAAAACTCATCAGAAGGTGGTACTTCTGACATGACATTTTCCCAGCTGCCACTGACACCAAGAAAGAAATGCATGACAGGAATAAGATCACCTAAAACCACAGATACATTTCTTTCAGCCTTCCTTAGATAATTGGGAAAATAATGTTGCCTCAAACACCTCTTTGCACTCAATTATGAAGCGACATTATCCAGAAAGACCTTAAAAACATATGAGTAACACTGTGATTAAATAAATCCTGTGACTTCAGGAAAACAAACTAAACATCAGATAACACCAAAGAAAGACAAACCTGTGAATCAACACTCAACAAGTCAGCTGTAGCTTTTTTATAAGTGAAAGCTTGACTATACTTAGATCCTTCTGGACTAGATCACAGCCAAATTACCTATATAGATAGTATTAATGTCCTTAAGAAGGTGGTTACAGATTTACCTACTTAGAAAATGGTTGAAAGATTCTGTATGCCCAGTTGTTTTGTGATTTTTTTTTTCTCTAGGATTGTATTCCTGACTTTTTAAATACTGCTGTAGGAAGTCTTTTGAGTGGTTTGGTGGAAAAAGCTTTTTCAAACACAGAAGTGATCCTTTTTTTAACATTGTTGGTCCTAGTGAGATCAATGCCTTCACAACACTTGGTCCTCCAGAGTCCATTCAGATTGCCTCCAAATTTGGAATAGTACTCTCTGAAGTGGAAAATCCATCTTCCTTAGGTACTGTAAGTGAGCATAGTGAAATGCAAGGGAACTCTGTGCTATGAATGTTAACACACATAACACAATACAAAACACTTTGATATAACGGTTGTATCTGGAGGCTTGCTGAGCAACTGCACACTGAAAATACTCTTAGCCACTGTAGTGACTTCTTAGGCTATCAGGTAGTGACAGAATAGGGAGAATGGAGCAAACCTGGAGGCGGGGAGATTCAGATTGGATGTGAGGAGGAAGTTCTTCACCATGAGAGTGGTGAGAGCCTGGAATGTGTTGCCCAGGGAGGTGGTTGGGGCCACATCTCTGGAGGTGTTTAAGACCAGGCTGGATGAGGCTGTGGCCAGCCTGATCTAGGGTAGGGTGTTCCTGCCCATGGCAGGGGGGTTGGAACTGGATGATCCTTATGGTCCCTTCCAACCTTGAATGATTTTACGATTCTATGATTCTATGAATATCAGTTACCCTCAAAATACAGATTGAGACTTTTGAACTTTTAAAATAGTAAACTGCAAAATTATTAATGGATTAATAATTATTATCCATTATTAGTGGATTCAGGCATATGCAAATACGCTCACAGAATCACAGAACCTTAGAGGTTGTAAGGGGCCTCCAGAGCCCATTAAGTCCAACCCCCCTGCCAAAGCGGGGTCACTTAAGTTATTCTACACGGGAATGCATCCAGGTGGGTTTGAAAGTCTCTGGAGAAGAAGACTTGCTTGAATAGATGTTTCAATACAATTACTTAATATGGAATATGCCTTGACAAAATCTTCTGAGATATTTTTTTCTGAAACAGAAGTGCCTATGAAGTTTTAAGCAGAACAGCTAATCTTACATTTTGAATTGTGGGGCCCAAGACTCAAGAAACATACATTATTTTCATCTAAAGGTAAGATTTATATGCTCTACTGGTATGAAGGAAACAGTAATTGTGTTAAAATTGTGATGAGAGAAATTACAGAATACTAATTTATATCTGCTAGTATTTAATAATTATTGTACTAATATCTTACAGGTAATAGCAAAACATTCTACCTTTATGAAAAGGTGTTATCAATTTCAAGATGGTCTTACTAATAAATTACAATTCAGCCCACTTCCATAAACTGCAGTAAGCTTGGGGAGGATGAATATGAAATAATTTAATATTTACAACAAAACTGTAACTAGATTCTTGCATTGTAAGCATACTGAGATTGATACCCTCAGTGGAATACTTCAAAGGAAACAATATCTCATACACTCTTTGTGCATTGACAAGAGTACAGGTTACGTCTGAGCAATCAAAGCACTCATATCTTAGTAAGATGGTGTTCCATTCCTTCCAGTTTATTTTTACTTACATGTGCAGAAAAATCAAATACTTATCATGGGCTATATTTTATTTCAGGCTGTAAAAGTATACTGAATTGCAATAGGAATTGACATCTCTTGGTCATGGCTTGATTTCAGCTGCCTGATCAGTGCAGATAAATATCTTTAATAACTGTTTTTCTTTAATAGCTTCTTCTAACAGCTCCTATTTTGTTTCATATAAATTTCCTCCTTTGTGCCTCCTGTTTCATCTCTTTAATGTCTCCTAGTCATGAAGCAGTATATCCTTTGGGCCATGTATTATTATGCATTTTTCTTTTGTCACAGTACAGAAAGCCAACGTGACAATAAAATATTACAGCAAGCATTGATCTTCAAACCCTAGCTACTGTATGTTTAAAGTAGGGGTCACTGGTATACAAACAACACTTAAATATGCAGCATCTGTTTTCTGCCTTCATAATACAACTTCCTAGGGTAGTGTAAATCAATTGTTCTCTTTTCTCTCTGGATTCCTATTATGGTGCCAATTAGTAGCATAGTAAAGTAAATAAATAGCAAAAATCTGAAGGATTTGAATAAATACAGCACTATCTGTAAACAGAGTAGTCCACTACTACTACTGATACAGCAGTGTAATTTATACATTCTCTTGTTTTTATATACTTAACTGTGATTTTCATCTGTTGCTAAAATAAAATGTTTTATTTCACATTAAAAAACAGTTAGGAGAAAGGGGAAAAAAAATTTACCAAATTTTGAAGATTAATAAAGCACAAAACTTGTAAGCACAAGTTACAAGAACACAAAACACATTGTGTGTTACATTTTTCTGAAGATAATGCATTATTTGGCTAAAGTTTTTGACATAGAACTATTAATTCAGGGTTGTATTACCAGCTTAGCGCTGAAATCAAAGTTTCTAGCACGTTCTTTTATTGCTTTCCCTGCACAAGGTCAACTGGACACTGAATCATCTATTCCTGGTCAAAAAGTCTTGATAGAATTGTCTATTGTTGAAGCATCAAAGATGTCTGTCTTTTAAATGAGTTTAAAGAGGGTTGGAAGTGTATTGAGTCATATTTCAATATATATCCTGGACTTGGTTATTCTCTGTGTGTTGCTTAGTTGAGTGGCTTTTATTGTTTCCCCCTGGATCTTATTTTAGCAACAAGTCTTGTCAGTAATTAGAAACATTTGGATAATAGGTAATTCTTTGTGAAGGGAGCAAGATATCTGATTTACTGAAGGCAATTATGCTAACAATGGCAGGTAGAACACAGTTCTCCAGCCCTTACTTCACTTGCACATGATGCAAGAGCTACACATAAGCTTCCTGAGAAAAAAAGTGTAAAGCCACTTAGAAAATTGTGAGTCACATTTCCCTTCTAGATATTTCTACCAACTCAAGTGGAAATTTGGTTTTGTATTAAAAGGAAGATTTTTGTGCAGTGAAAATATCCTGCAAATTTGCCTTAAAAGAAATATTCACCTGTGTAGATGCTTTAATTTAGGTAGGTGCTTTAAATTAGTAAAAGACATTGTTACAATTTGTTACCTATTAAGGAAATTCAAAATCAACATGCAACTGCAAATAATCAAAAAGGAGGAAGGAAGATTATGAGACTTTAATTAGCACCAGAGAAAGCCAAGCAACTTCAAAGTATATATAGCTGAAATCCAGTACAACCTTAAGAGATCCATTGAAGCCCATGCCCAATTTTTTAAGCTACTTTTGCCCCTTTAAAATTTAAGATGTTTAAGCAGACAAAGTTTGCTCAAACTCAGGCTGAAATTTTCCCGTGGTGGGAAAAGTGGAGTGCTATTTTCTAGCATCCAGCCATGATCAAGGAAGTTATGGTAAATTTCTTTGAGTTTCACTGTAAATTTTAATGAACCATTCTAGCAACTATACTAGTGAAGACAAAATCCAACAGGGAAAGCCACTGTATCTTGAAAAAAGTTGCTTTAACAGTGGGAAACTGTAGCACGATCAAAGTATTTTTGGGAAAAAGGAATATGTAACCTTGCTCCTGCATAAGCGCTATGTTGTAGCTTGTTGTGGAGAGTATCGGCAGTGGTGAGACAGTTTTTAAAAGGCATTAAAAACCAAACCAGGACTGTATCCATAAATACCAGCCACAGTTCACCTGCAAACTGAAAACCACATTGCAGTAAGCAAAAATTACAACAGCCAGGGGTTACTGATCACTGATATAATTAAAGGCTATCACTTTGCTGGTGCTGGAAATCTTGTGATTTTAAAGAGTAACAGACAAAATATCTCCATAAGAGCATCACTCCTATAATTGAATATGATAACTGGAAGATAATATGAGAAATATCCAGTGAAATGCTTAAGGAAGCCACATTCAGAAATACTGTGTATGTCATCCCACATCTCCTCCAGTTCTGCATTCTACTCAGTGACCTTAAGTAGATAATTTACTTACTATGACCATGCTGATTGACTAAGAGTTTCCTTAAAGGAGTATATTAAATTCCATACATCCTGAACTAGTGAAGAATAACAATAGATATGCAATTCCTCAATTTATGCAATTAAGAGCTTATACTGCATAAACTATTTTGATTTATGTTGTTTACGTGATCTCACTGAATAATTTTATTAGACTTCCTTTCATGGTATTATTGACCAGACTGTAGGCTTTGATTTTGAGAAGAGAAAAAAAACAAATGGCTTCTGCACTAAGTTGCCCTCCTGATCTAGATCAAATCACATACAGTGGCATATATGAAGTAATCAATTTTTATTTTTTTAATTCATTAGGAAATTATTAATTGGGTTGTTATATGACAGTGAAAGTCTAGGATGGACTATAAGGTGCTTCTCTCTCCAAAATTATTAAAAACAATGCCTGGAATTGAAATGTTAAAGATTATGTACTATTGCTACTTGGAAAGGGGAAATATAACAGTGATGTACCTCTGTACAAAATTGACCTAAAAGATGGCAGAAAAAAGGAAAAACCAAAAGCATGGATTAAATAGAATCTGTTGGGAGCAAAAGCATTTTAGAGAAGATTGATAAGAACCATCTTCCCCTCTAACTTCAGATTTAGTTCTGTTTCTCTGCTCTAGAGGAATAGCAGGGTGCCAGATAATTAACTCTATGAGATCAGAGTGATATATCCATCAGGGATAATATTATTATGTGACACACTCACTTCCCAGATACAGTTTGATAAATGAACATGAGTAGCAGTGCTAGTGCCCAGTAATTCTCAGATGAGTTAGCTAACAGTTTTCTGTATCAAACAGTCATCAAATCAGTCAGAAGACATGATGGTGTTTGTACTCTAGCTTTAGAAAGAAATGAAGAAATTATAGAGGATCGATGACATGAAATAACCTTGGAAAAACATGATCACAAGGAGGTTAAGTAAAGTAGCAAACAAAACTAGCTTTGTAACTAAAGTTCTGATTTTGGAAGAGCAAGCCTGAATAAATTTAAATGACAAAGCCAGTGAAACCAGAGAGATCAAGATACTAAGATACTTGAGTATATAAAACTTTGTGAAGTTCCCCAAAACAAAAGATGGAAAACCTGTTTGAAATAAGGGGAAAACATTGTCTGAAGTATATATTCTGAAAATAGAAATTGTAAGAAAATGACAGCTTTAATACCTCAATGATTATATTAAGGACAAATAAACAGATATTAAGGATGAAAACAAAAAAAGGGGAAGCCAAATAAATACTTCTGAAAAGCATTAGACTAAAGGTCCAGAATTTATTCAGCCAGACAAGCTACAAATAAATAACAAAAATAAAATACTCTAAAGTTAAGGCAGAGGAGATAACTAACTTCAGTGTGGTCTTCAAACATGAGCACACACAAAGATTTTAGCAGAGTAGTTCCCCATCTTTCCCTCAGCTAATTCTGAGAAAACAGGTCACAGCTCAGTCCTTACAAGGCAGTTGGGACATCATCACCTTCCTTTCAGCCCACATTCCTTGAAGCAATATCTTCATGTGTCATCCCATGAAATTTCAGGACTTTTCTTTATTCCTGTATGTCTTCTGTCAGTTTTGAAACTAAGCTAATCTGCTAAGGCTGCTCTGGCCAACTACATACCCAAACATTTAGAATTTAGTCAATTATGTTTTCTGCTTTGAATTTACAGTTTGCAAACTTGGCTTCAGCTGTGGTGTGTCAGTATTTGATTTGACAGGAAACTATTGGCTTGATGCCTATGTCAATTGGTAGATGTCCTACTAACCACTCCTTTTTTTTTTTT
>VWZI01022025.1:0-23399 GCA_013396835.1 Psilopogon haemacephalus | reverse complement strand
TTTACTGCTTGGTGTTTGAATGCAGGAAAGGACAAACTTGAAGAGAAATTAACAACTTTCTGAGAAAAGCTCACCTAGTCTCATCTTTGCATTGAACTTAGTTACATGAAACTGCAATGCATATTATGAACTTAAAATAAAACGGAGCTTTGTTATGAACATTTCCTATTTAATCATTGACATGGGTCAGGAACTTCCTCCCCTTGCCCCCCATTTGAAATTTACCAGACTAGCTCAGATGGCTTGGAAGTAAGATGAAGCTATATTTACAGCATGGCGAAATTTACAAGCATATATACACAATGTATTTACAAGTGTTTACAATTATATAAAAATTAGAAAATACAGAAATCTAAACTCCTTCTTGGACAAAGGAAACTGCCTGGAAGGGATCAAAGCTACCCCCTCTTTCTCCCTCTACTATCTCAGACAGGCAAGCAAAACAAGCAGCAAAGCTTATGTGTTAGTTGTGAGCTGAGATCAGAGGAGAGATATTAGATCAGACCAAAGAAGAAACAAATGGGGCAACACCCTAGGAAAAAGTGAGGGAAATTTGTTTATATTTTGGCTTTTTAAACCTGTCATCAAACCAAAGAATGATATAGATCTCATCATTATTTTCTTTTCACAACTAATTTATCTCATTAAAATATTCCAGTTAGCCTCAAACCAGCACAATCATTAGATGAATACAAATAGTACCAATAATAATATCAATAATAACAACAATAATAGTACAGAATCATAGGGAAAGCATAGATTTTACTGTTGTTACCTCACTATGATTGGATTAGCTGTATGTCCCTTAGATGGGAGAGCACATCTTTGTTGTTTCTCTTTCGTGAACATTTGTTATTAGTGTTGCTTATTTTGCAGTGCTATGTTCATATGAATTTTGCACTTGTTAGAAATCTGGCATAAATTGACACAAATAGGTAACCCAAGACTGTAGGAAGTGAGATAAACTTCACACCTGGCCCATCTCCCTGGCATATTCTCCACTGTATTCAGTGGGTAACAGTGGAAGTGGGTAAGAAGGTGTGTGACTTTTCTCAGAAATCCCAGAAGTCTGAGGGAAAGTATCACAACCCTGTAGATTTGCTATGATTTATTGCCTAGATGCTGTTGTTTTTGTGGCTGGTTTTGAAGTTGGCACAGGTATAACTGCCTTAGGTCTGCACCTTTCACACAAGAGTGCTGATGGCTGGTAAGTCATTTAGGCAGGTGTGAAAAAGACATCCCTTTGCTGCAAGCAGCATAACACTTATGTTGCTTTATTTTAAAATGTTGTTTCCTTCCACTGCTGTCTGATGACCAAAACAGGAATCTGATGCCCTGAGGTACTGCCTGTTTCTGCTTATAGCTGCTACTTCTCTGAAGACACATAGTGGTGATGCAGAGACAAGATGCTACTTGATGCAAGCAAGGTGCTGGTTTATTGTGTGCAAAGCACCAGCTTATATATTCTAAAAATCAAAACCTTTATATCGTGTCTAGTAATAATTGGTGAGTGTGACTGTGTACAGCAAGTGATAGGCTAGTAACACGTTATCGGGACACAACTCCTTATTTGAACAAAGCTTACATTCCTTTTACTTGACACTGCTTAACTTCTAGACTCTTGTTATCTCTAACAAAAACATCCGCCTAGTCTCTGCTCTTTGCGTCTCTTCGGACCTTCAGCAGTTTTCTATTTGCCTAATGGTACTTTTCCATTTGTTCAGTTGCATTCTGTCCCCACAGCTTTTGACCTACCAAAGTCAAAACATCTCCATGCATCAGTCTCTCAGTACTTTTGAGTTCTGCCTAAAAAAGCATTTCGTACAAAGACATCCTGAATTGCTGCTCAGTCCCTCTGTTTTATTATCAGCTGCAGCTGTTAGTTGTTAGTTCTCTTTACCCCTTTACTCAAAATGGTTGCTACTAGAATCTGCGAATGACTGATGGGATCAACTAACATTAATCTTTTGGAAAGTCCCTTAAATCATTCTCTGTATCTTTCTGGTGGCAGTGTAAGTCTTAAAAAAAACCCAGAATGTAAAGAATTCCATCTATTCACTCTCATGCTTGTAATTGCTGCTTTTCATGTTGATTTCTAAAGGTAAGGCTATATCTTCTCTGAGTATATCCAGGACTGCAGTTGCAATATGTCACTTAGTATTGTACTAATCCAGGTATTTGTAAAGGGAACTTCCTTTCCCATATTATTGCCAGTTCAGAACTTGTCTAAATTGCTCTTTGTCCTGTAAAGTATGGTGCAGTGGTATCATTGTGACATCCATAAATCCAGTCACTTAAAAAGAGGGCAATTAATAATGTGCCCTTATACAAGAATAATTTGCCAAGCTTCTGGATCAAATGTTAATAACAAAAATACTTGTCGACATCCTTTTTTCTTCCTCTCCATCATAATCATTACCAAGAAGCATATTTACCTTTGAAACACAGAAAATTTTTGAAACTTCTTCTTTCATTAATGATATGTTTTATTCCTAGAGTGTGTTTTGTGATATAATATTGTGTTATTTCACTATTTGACAGAAACCTGTTGGGAATCGTGGAGAGGAATAGACATACCAACCATGTCTTCTCTATCCAATATATTTTTTTTCCAAAACTGTGTCAGTTGCCAATCTTGTGAATCTAAATTTAACTAAAATTCATCTTTTTCTGGGAAATACCACTTAAAATCAAGATTTTACAATAAATATACACTACAAAAACATATACACAGAGGCGGACCCAGAACACTGAGAACTTGTTAGGTACATTTTCAGCTTTCAAAAAGGGACATTTCTACAGTCCATACTGGGCAACCTGTTCCATGGCTCTGTCACCCTCACAGTAAAGATGTTTCTCCTCAGCCTTGAGTAAGAGTAAAGCCAAATCTGTCAAATTCTGTATTTGCAAAAGTTAAACAAAATGCTGAAAAATATAAACAAAGAAATAAATATTGTCTTGTCACCCATTGGACCTGATTTTGGCCATTGGAATGGGCTGCCTGAAGAGGTGATGGAGCCAGTGGAGTCACTGTCCCTGGAGGTGTTTAAAAAGGAGACTGGATGAAGCACTTAGTGCCATGGTTTAATTAATTAGAAGGTATTAGGTGATAGATTGGACTGAATGACCTCAGAGGTCTTTTCCAACCTGGTTAATTCAGTGATATGTTGAGATGAAATCTTCTATGTTCCTGTTTGTAGCCATTACTCCTTATCTTACTGCTGTTGACCACTGAAAAGAGATTGGCCCCATCCACTTGACACCTGCCCCTCAGATATTTGCACACAATGATGACATCTCCTCTCAGTCTTCTCTTCTCCAGGCTAAACGAATCCTAGATCTCCCTTTCTACTGAAGTCTCAATATTAGCCTGTTATAGGGGAAAAAAATTCTGTGCATAATTAATGTATACGTACATGTGTGTCAAGGGACAGTTTAGACAAAAGAGAATTTCAAAGTAGCATGGATTTGAATGGAGAATGTCTCCTCTCTTTTCAAAAGAAAATACTGATATTTCAGGTAATAGTGTGAGGACAAAGTAAATATCAGCCCTCCACCCTGCCCCTCTGGCCGACATGACTAATGGAGTTTAAAGTGATAAATGCTTATCTTACCCAGTGAGCAGCTTTAAGTTGACAGAAATTGCACTTAAGAATGGCTACTTTCCCAAGAATGGAGAAGAGAACTTTTTAATGACTGTAAGTCTGAAGAGCTGGAACCCATTTCAGTATTTCCTCTTTTAACTCAGAGAAAACATTCCTAAGTGGAAAGTGAACTTGTTCTGCTGCTGCTTGCTGGAGAGAGAAAACTTGAAGTATACTTCTGGGTATGTAACCTGGGTTAAAAGCAGATTCTGCTAAATGTAACCCAGTCTTCACTTCAGAAAAACAACTCTTTATGCTAGCTCATACCAGCCTGAGCTCCACTCATGTCACGATAACTGCACTTCATAAATCACCTTTTGTAATAACTGCCCTAATAATGGTTGCAGAAATTTTTTCTTCTATAAAAATGGCTTTCTCTCTCAATTAGAGCTAACAGGATAAAATTCTGGTGGGAAAACTCTGGCTGAAGTAATTCCAGTTTAGAAAGAAATTAAATAGAATGGTTGTGTTTGGTTTCATTGCTGAGTTTTGGGAACATGTACAAGGCCTGCATGCATTTATTGCTTTCTATCTTCTTTGTTTGAAAGCAGATTGTTTCATGGGGAGATTCTGAAAGGATAAAGGATAGTTTCTGTGACAACTGTGTGACAGAAATCCTTAAGTTAAACACATATCCTTATATTCAGCCAAGTATAATTGTAAAATTTATTTTAATAATGAATCCAGTGTAATTTAGTGTTATATGAAACCAAACTGAGGTTACTTTTGATAAATATTCATTAGAAACAGAGATAAAGATTTGTGCTGCAAAAGTTTTGGTTTTTTTTGTAAAGTAGCCAAGAGTTGTCTGATTTATAATCACAGAATCACAGAAGTTTAGAGGTTGGAAGGGGACTCCAGAGATCATTGAGTCCAACCTCCCTGCCAAGGCAGCATCACCTAGAATAGTTCACTCAGGAATTTTATAATAATTGTCCTTGTCTGTCTTTTGAAATATTAGTTTATAATAGTTTAATCTATTTCTGAAGGGGAAAAAATTACTCCTGAGTTAATGATATAATAGCTCAAAGACAACCTGGTCAAAGAAGATGAAGCTTTATTTTAATCTTCTACTCATTTAAGTGAATACAAATGCTTTCATTGAGATAAAGTAGCAAATGAAACAATCATGCTGGAACCATTCCTGGATTTAAATGCAGAGTATTGATATACATTGTCTTACTTGGGAATCAATATTTAGCTATCTCCTTAATCATTTTCAGAAACTCCCAGAAGAAATTATTTCCTTTAATCTTCATGTAAAGATCTTTTATTATACGTGAAATATCACATAATCTGAAAAGACATGTAACATTCTTAAATAATACACTTGGAGATATTACTAGAACTGTGACCCATGTGCCTGAAAATCCACGGAGCGGTAGTTAACAGAACTTGAGAGGTTTTGGAAGCCGTCATTCCTGGTGGCTCAGTGGAGACAGGATCTTCTTGTGTGGTGGAAATTAAGTGGCAATTAGAGTAGAGAATGGGGAAGTTGTTCGACCATTGTAGTGAATCTGATGAATTCTGACAGAAAATAAGACACTGGGCAGAGTTTTCTGTATGTACAGTATTGTATAGTAAATAAAAAGAAAATCCATAAGACAAGATGTTAGAGGTTGGAAGGGACCCCGGGAGATGGTTGAGCCCAACTCTCATATGAAGGTAGTCCATAGTTTCAGAGTATTAGATTATACATATAAACAAGTAATTGCAAAGGTCATGTAATCATTTAATTGCTGCTGTTCTTTTAGTTTGGTTTGTTGGTTTTGTGTTTTGATATTTTTTTTGTTTTGTTTTGTGTTTTAATTTTTTTGAGGCTTTTTTTTTGGGAGGGGTGGTGGGTGAGGATTGGGTGGTGACATATTCTGAAGGTCACCTCAGAGCCTTCTCCTCTCCAGACTAAACAGCCCCAACTCTCTCAGTCTCTCCTCATAGGAGAGCAGCTCCAGCCCTCTGATCATCCCCGTGGCCCTTCTCCAGACACCTTCCAGCAGATCCATATCCTTCTTGTAATAGGGGCTCCAGACCTGGATGCAGTACTCCAAGTGGGGTCTCCCCAGTGCAGAGTAGAGAGAGAGAGAGGATCATTTCCCTCATCCTGCTGGCCACACTTGTCTTGATACAGCCCAGGATCTGGTTAACTTTCTTGGCTGCAAGAGCACACTGCTGGCTCATCTTGTCCACCAGCACCCCCAAGTCCCTCTCCTCAGGGCTGCTCTCAAGCTGGTCACAGCCCAGCCTATATTGGTGCTTGGGATTGCCTCAACCCAGATACAGGACCTTGTGTTTGGTCTTGTTAAACTTCATGAGAGTGGCTTGGGCTCACCTCTCTGGCCTGTCAAGGTCCCCCTGGATGGCATCCCTGCCCTCCAGCGTGTCAGCCACACCACATAGCTTGATGTCTTCTGTGTCTGTTGATGTAGTTTATTTGTTGGTTTTCTTTTTTTCTAAATTCTCTTTTTTTTTTTTTTTCTCACTGTATTGTTTTGAGACTAGCAAATAAGCTCACAGTCCTGGTGGGCAATGTTATATAATCTTTTTATATTTTAAATGACAAAAGGAGGTTTGTATTACCAGCTTCTTACCAACTCATGTTGGTGGAACTTTACTGCTTCCATCTTACGACCTTTCCTAGAGAATAAGGTATATAACCTTCTTATTTCACACATAGAGAAAAAGTGGCACAAGTTGATGTAAATCTAGGTGGAAAACGAGGCTTGGAAACTTTTAACTCTGAATATGGTTGTTTTGGTATAACCATTAGCATGAAAACCAGAAAAATAAAACTACCATAAATCAGGAAAAGAGCGTGTTTTGTGATCTTTAGCTTGAATATAACATCTCCTGATGATGTGTTCTTAAAAAAAGATTGATTGTTTTTTTTTCTTCCTCCTCCTCCCCCCCACCTTAATAATCTATGTAAGATGTAAAACTATCAACTCTAGTGTAGGGAAGTAATGAATTCAGAAGCAGGTTGTTTGAACATGGTATAGAAGACCAAGCACAAAAGCTAGGTTTGGTAGAAAATGACTACTATAGCCATGCAGTAAGTATTTGGTATGCCTTTGGAGCTGTGCATCCGAGTACTCCATCACAACTAAGGCAGGAAGCTATCCTTGCTGTCTTTCTATAGTCTAATGACTCAGCTGAAGACAAGAACAGGATTTGTGTTTTGAAAGCTGGTGGCAAGGACGAAGGCAGTTTGGAGGTTGATTTCATCCTGGGAAGACCAATATGATTATTGCTCCCTCTGGTGATCTCTACTACATGACAACACGATACACCGAATAGGCTGACTTCTGAACAGACTCATTCTTAAGGTACAAATTGTGCCTGGGAGAAAATGTGACCTGTTATGCCACAGGTAGCTCTGGAGGAGGAATTGTTAGATGCCTTCTCTTTATGCAGTTAGAAATTTCCTGGTATTTACCTGTGTAGGAATTTCAGAAGCACCTCTCAACCTTCAATGCTGATATAAATGTGCAGTAAAAATGCCTGTGGATGGATTCATTTTGAGTAGTTAATTGTGAGTTCCTAAAATGTAATGGATCTCCAAATAAGCTGCTCTGCCAAGCTATCTGTGTTTCTCAGGAAAAGCAGAAAAGCATGTTGTGAAGGTATTTATACCTATTCAGAGTTTCAGGTGCAATCTGGCAGAAGAACAAAAACCGACCAGGCAGTGCAGAATTAGTTTTTTATTTTTAGAGAGAGGGGAATGTGATCTGAAAAATCCAAACTGAATTTGGAATAAAAAGAAAGATCTTCAAATTTTGGGGCATGAAGAAGATGATAAGGGAAATGATGGAGTTTGAAAGATCCATTTCCCATGATGGGTATCTTCAAAATTCTGACTTTACTTTTAATTGTGAAACTTAGTTCTGCTGCTTCAAACTAACTGTTGGTTTGAATTGGTTTGACTTGTTACTATTGCTGCTTATGAAGAATGGAATAATAATTTGAACTGCTGTGAACAGATGAGTTGTTCTATATTAAATTAATTTTACCTCTTCCACTCTCATCTTTTATTCTTTGAAATACAATGTGATGTTTGATATAGCTCATATATTTTATCTATTTTCTGTCCTCAAATACTGTCCCATTTCATCTCTTCCTTTTCTGTGTCTGTTTACCTGTTAATAATGTTTCATGCTACAAGAAATAATGAGATGCAGATAAATCTTCTGAATATGGTTATTCAAATCATAAAATCATAGAATCAGTCAGGGTTGGAAGAGACCACAAGAGTCATCTAGTTCCAGTTTCCCTGCCATGGACAGGGACACCCTACCATAGATCAGGCTGGACAGAGCCTCATCCAGCCTGGCCTTAAACACCTTCAGGGATTTGGCCCCAACCACCTCCCTGGGCAACCCATTCCAGGCTCTCACCACTCTCATGGTAAAGAACTTCCTCATGCCCAGTCTGAATCTCCCCACCTCCAGCTTTGCTCCATTCCCCCTAGTCCTGTCACTACCTGATAACCAAAAAAGTTCCTCGCCAGCTTTTTTGTAGGCCCCTTTCAGATACTGAAAGGCCACAATAAGGTTGTCTCAGAGCCTCCTCTTCTCCAGACTGAACAGCCCCAACTCTTTCAGTCTCTCCTCATAGCAGAGGTGCTGCAGCCCTCTGATGATCCTCTTGGCACTTCTCTGGACACACTCCAGCACATCCATATCCCTCTTGCNTGCTCCATTCCCCCTAGTCCTGTCACTACCTGATAACCAAAAAAGTTCCTCGCCAGCTTTTTTGTAGGCCCCTTTCAGATACTGAAAGGCCACAATAAGGTTGTCTCAGAGCCTCCTCTTCTCCAGACTGAACAGCCCCAACTCTTTCAGTCTCTCCTCATAGCAGAGGTGCTGCAGCCCTCTGATGATCCTCTTGGCACTTCTCTGGACACACTCCAGCACATCCATATCCCTCTTGCAATAGGGGCTCCAAAACTGGACGCAGTACTCCAGGTGAGGTCTCACCAAGGCGGAATAGAGGGGGAGAATCACCTCCCTCAACCTGCTGGACACAATTCTTCTGATGCAGCCCAGGCTCTGGTTGGCTTTCTGGGCTGCACATGCACACTGCTGGCTCATGTTGAGCTTCTTGTCCACGAGCACCCCGTCTCCACAGGGCTTCTCTCCAGTCACTGCCCATCCTGTATTCGTGTTTGGGATTGCCCAACATGTTTTACAGATTCCCTTATGTGACATCAATTTGTTGAGAAACTTTAGCAAGGCATCTGTTACAGCTGTGCTGAGACAGATGAGAGGTGAGGTTCCCAGTGTGTCCTTCCTGGGTATCCATTGTACTGTGTCTCAGGACCCCCTACTTAATCTGTTCCTAGTTTTACCTTTTTTTTTNNNTTTTTTCTTTTTTTTTTTTTTTTTTTTTTTTTACAAATTAATATATTTTTTTATTCCAAGGCAGCCAGCACCAGAAATAAGTAAAATACAACAGAAATGCCTTTCAAGACTCCCTTATTCAGCTTAACACCTAAACATATACTGCCTAATTAATTTTGAAATATTTTAACCTATGCTACAAAAAGAAAAGTAAACATTTTATTATTGAACAAGAGAGATGTGGTGGTTTGACACTTCCCCCCCCCCCCTCCCCCTCCGCATTGTGAAATAACCCAGGCTAGGACTCAACTGGCTTGAAGTTAATCAACTAAGCTTTATATTTACTGCTTTGCACAATATACAAGCAGATATTTACAATGTATAACAGATATTTGCAGATATATACAGTAAAAAGGTAATACAGAAACACCACACCCTTCTTAGAGATCAAAATCCCTAAGAGGGGTTTCTACCCACCCCTACCACCTTCCCCCCTCCCCAGTTTTATCTCATCATCTGTCTTATGCAGCAGATAAGTGGAGGTAGATCAGCCAGGGGGATTAGCAGCAGGAAAGCAGTTAGTGAAATTATTCAGATCCAGTTACAAAAGGCAGAGAGAAAGAGCCATGCAACAGCAGCAGCCACAACCCAAAGCAGTCTGTCTTATCTATCTAAATTTGTACCATTTCCTCCAGTTTTCACAGTCACCATATATTTTTATTATTCAAACCGTTTATGAATGATTAATAAAAATTTAGATCTCCAGTCCCAGTGGAAGGCAGCAGAAAAAAGAGACAACGGCTCTAAATCACCCCCTTAAATGCACTATTTTGAAAGTGAAACTGTCCAATAGGCACTAGCACCCATTGTTTTGGGCAATTAATTCAAAGTTCTGTACCTAGGTATCCACCCTGGCACTTGAGGGGCAGTAGAAGACACCTGACTTGGTGTTGCTAAGTACCTAGCCCTTGGGGCTTTGTTGGGGCCATGCCCTTCATTGTTCTGCTCACAGGCCTGTGACAGGAGGAGGAGAGCAGGGGTTTGAACTAATTTGGCAGGATTTTAATCAATCAAAATTATCAAGAGTGGCCTCACAATGACATCTGCCAGTTCTCTTAGCATTAGTGGGCACATCACACCAGGGTTTAGCAGTTACCTGCCCCCTCACTCTTTGATATAACCCAGGCTAGGACTCATAACAGCTGGAAATTGATAAATGAAGCTTTATATTTACAGCAATGCTCAATATACAAGCAGATATTTACAATGTATAACAGATATTTACAGATATATACAGTGAAAAGGTAATACAGAAACACCACACACCTCCCAGAGATCAAAATCCCTAAGGAGGTTTTTCTAACCACCCCTATGACCTTTCCCTCCTTCCCCAATCTTATCTCACCGTCTGTTGATGCAGCTGATAGGCAGAGGTAGATCGGCCAGGGGGATTAGCAAGAGGAAAGAGGTTAGTGGAATTATTGAGAATTAGCTACAAAAGGCAGAGACAAAGGAGCCATGCAAGAAAGCAGCCACAGCCCAGAGCACTCTGACTTATCTATATTTGGGTTACAATTCTTAAATTTTTTTTTTTTCTTTCTCAGTAGAGCTCTGACTGGAGTAGCATCATCTGTTTTCCTCTCTCAGCCTATAGTCTAATTTTCTCACTCAAATCCTTCAATTAGTTCAAACCAGCACAATGCTATATGCAGGGGACTTTGTCTAATCTAGTTCTCAGTGAAACCAAACATGATTGCTGACTCCTACTGCTTATGGCTTAATGTATCTGTGAGAGAAGAGTCACTAAACAAAACAAGGCAAACCACCCCTCAGCCAGTGTCCTTCTATCATGACCTTCTAATAGGTCATCACAGTCCTTTTTTTTCAGCCTGGAACAGTGATACACAGATGAAGTCACTTCACATTGCAATAAAAGAAGACGAGCTCTCCAACATCATCTTTTCTGCTCTTATCACAACATTAAAATGTATTGTGAAACTTGTAAGAAATGGGTTAGGAAAAAAAGGTAAAATTGCATTCCCCTACTTTTGATTTATATAACCATTTAATGAAACAGGTGAAGAATGGGCCCAGATTAAATGAGTTAGTCAGAAACAATCTGAGCCTTGAATTGTATTTTCACAGACTAGTAAAAATTTTCCAGAGCAAAATGTCTTAGAAAAGACAGTAAATTATAGCTACCTAATCTCAGATGGGCTTGAACTACCTTAATTTGGACAGCCACTGAAGGACCATTGTGTTTCCTGTATGAAAAAAAAAAAAAATGAAGACAGGGAGATGAACAGAAAGATTATTCTGACAGCATAGAGAGCAAGACACCTCTGGTGTATATATATATATATATACACACACACATATATATATATATATATAAAACCTGCTGCACATTCAGGACCTCTGCTTGTTGTCTAGCCTGGGCAGCAGTACAGTTTGAGACTTTACTGTTGCACAGGGTATAATAACACTTCCCAGTCACTGGCCCTAAAGAATGACCCTTGCTTATAGTGAAGTGCATCAAACAACACAGAGGAGCAATTCCTGATTCCTTTCCACAGTGTACAAGAGTACATCATCATGACAGCAGCTCCTGTCATGCTAGGATTTCAGGCCTATTTACACTTGAATTCTCATAGCTCACTGGATTTTCATACAGCAGATTTTATTTTCAAAGCAACACAGCAGTAAGTAAAAAAGAGATTCCAGATTTTCCAGCACTTGCAGTGGTGGACCCAGTCTCTGGACCAACTTCCACAAGGCAGATGACAGGATGTGAGATAAGACTGAGGCATAGAAGAAATGTTACTATGCTGCACCAACCGCCTGCATGGTACAGAGAATTTTTAATCTCTCAAAGCCTTTGCACATTAGCTCAGTAACCTGTGGGGCTTGCCATTTGCCTCTCATTGCTATTGTCGTACTGAAAGACCCCATAAGGAATAAAGCTGACAACATCTTGTCAGACTCTTCTGCTTCTGAGACCACAAATTCAGAAGAAGCAACTGTCTACAGACGTTTGTTTGTTTATGCAGAATTAACAGATGGGCATGAACCATATGCATGAATCATAATGGTGCTCTTCCCTGTTTCATGGTTGTGAAGTCTGCAGCGAGGAGGTTCAATATTGATTAGTTGTTCTCCATTGAGATTTTAGCATGCTGGCAGTTTAACATAGAATTGCCTACATTGCCTTAGCCCTCCCTCTCTGTAAGAAGGATGCAGCTCTAAAGAGTTAAACTGTCTCCAGCCACAACTCTTGGATTCACCTCATAGTATTGAAAGCATTATATAGGTATCTTATTCCTCAGATATCAAAGTATATATTTCTGAATCATGACAGCAGGTATTTTTCTGAACTTGAATGATATTGCTTTTATGATCTCACATTCCAGTATTCCAGTATCAAGCAGTGTCTCTGTTTAAAATCTTTGTCTGTTTTCTGCTTTACTGCATTGTAATCCCCTTGCTTCTTGCTATTACCAGAGTGGCTATGGAGATCACAGGCTCACAGGGTATCAGGGGTTGGAAAGGACTCAAAGAGATCATCGAGTCTAACCCCTCTGCCAGAGCAGGACCATAAAATCTAGCTCAGATTACAGAGGAACACATCCAGATGGGCCTTGAAAGTTTCCAGAGAAGGAGACTCCACAACCTCTCTGGGGAGATAGTGCACTCATTCATTTTTCCTAGTTACTTTTTATGTACTTGTTCTTTGCAACTCACACTAACCCACCTAATGCCTTTACCTGTTCTTCTAGGATTGTGTATTTTGACCAGACTTGATGATCTCTGGTCTTTATTTCCTGCTGTCCCACACCTTTGCTTGAAAGGCAGGCTCTGAACCTGACAGTTGAGGATGGCATAATATAAAAAACTCACTTCATAAGTCTCTCGTATGTCCATTTTTTCAGCAGTGTTCCTTGTGTTTCAAACTCAAGCTATGATCCCCTGACAGCTTTGAGGGTGATACAGGAAGAGAAAGGGACTACAAAACAGGGAGGCAAGAATGCTGCAATAAGAGTAATATACTCTTTTGAGAGTGGGAGCACAGTCAGTCTGTGATAAATGGATACAGGCTGTGATGACAGTCCAGCAGGACTAAAAGGATTTTACTGACATATAACTTGCTTTTCCAACTTCCTCTAGAGCTGCAAGCATAGGGGAATAGATAGTTGATTACTGCACTATCTTTAGGTAAATTCAATGTCAAGAGCATATTTTATCTAGTCCATGATTTTTTCTCAGAGCACTGGTTTTAGTGCACTCTGACAGTCTGGACCCATCCAAGCTCAGCTTCCTTATCTGTCTGTGAAATACATTTGTCAAAATGTTGTCTCTGACCCTACCCTTATAAGATGAGCTTTGCCTTCATTTCAAATCTAGGCAAAAAGCCTTTCATTAGCACTCCATAGAAAGTGAGCTGTCTAATCCTAATAGCTATAAAACAAAAACAAAAAAAAGCCAACAAAACAAACCAAACAAAAACCAACCAAACAAATCCCCCCCCAAAAAAAAAATCCAAAACCAAACCCAGAAAGTTAATCTCCCTTCCTCACTTTAGCAGTCAGTAAACACCTCTTTGAATGTGTGAATATACTTTACTGTATAGCATTTCTACTACACAGAAACATGTATTGTCTTGTAAAATAGAAATAAGTATCTCCCTCCTTTGATCCATGGATGATAATTATAAACAATCCTTATGTCAATAGGGCAGTATTTTTAAAAAAAATTTACATCAAGTTTCTTTAATGCTGCTTAATTACTGTTCAGCAAATTTGTGAATTTTGTCCTATCATGATGTAATTACTTGGATCTTCTAAAATGGCCTATTTCTGTCTTATGAGGAGCTGAAGGTAAAGTGATTGTTTAGTTTGGAGAACAGGAGGCTGAGGAGAAACCTTATCACTCTCTGTAACTACCAGAAAGCAGATTGAAGTGAGATGGATGTCAGTCTCTTCTCCCGGGTAACAAGTGATAGAATGAGAGGAAATAGCCTCGAACTGCACCAGAGGAGATTTAGGTTGGATATTAGAAGAAACTTCTTTGCTGAAAGTGTTATCAAAGTCTGTAATTGTCTCCCCAGGGATGTGATTGAGTCTCTATCCCTTGAGATTGTTGAAAGATGTGTAGATGTGGTGCTAAAGACATGATTTAACACTAGACTTGGTAGAGCTGGATGATGGTTTGACTTGATCTTAGAGTTCTTTTCCAACTAAAATCTTTCTATGATTCAAAATTTAGTGTCCGTCAGGTAGCACCTCAGCTATCCTTAGCACTTGACATGCAACCAAGAATCCTAAATATTACTTTTAGAATCCTAAAGATCAATGTATATATTTCACCCTCTAAACCACCAGTGAAGATAACTGCTAAGCTTCCTTAAATGTGTTTCGTTGCAAATAATACAAGTAAAAGCTCCCACACATAGCTGAGTGGCATGATGAGAGTATACAAGAGCGCTACTACAATTTTTTTTCCCCGGAAACTTAACATTTATGAGACCCATACATTACTTTAACAGACATATATATATATATATTGAAAGGATTGTAGTTTAACTGCAACTTTGCAGTATAGGTGTTGCAATTATTAATTTTTATTAAGGTTTATAATCGCAGGTTTTCCAGGAATATTTCCCTGGCGTTTGTTGGGATGTTCGGTTGGCAAAAATAACTACACAAATCATTTACAACACCGAATTAAACAGTTTAAACAGTCAGAACTTAGGGAACAGGGAGCCTAATAACAGAGAGCAATCCTAACCGTGCCTAAAAATACTCATGAAAACATGATAGATAAGAGTTTGTCCTGAGGAAAGGGGGAAAGAAGGGGTTTTGCCTTTTGCTGCTGCTGAAAACGCTGTGATGCTACTGCTGCACGCTGTAAAACACGTGGCTGCTGCTGAATGGGGTGCAGAGATGTCTGTTACTTGTGGAGGCGGTGGGAGAGAGAGAGCAATGGCTGATTGCCTCCTCTTAAATACCCCATTTGAAAGGGTGGAACTGACCAATAGGCACTTAGTGTCCATTGTCTGGCCAATCGATGCAAAAGTCCTGCGCCCAGGGGTGGATCCTAACACCTTGAGAGACAGCACAGGTCACCTGACTTGCATGTGTGACCTGTCCATGTGGCCCGGGACTTTCTGGTTTCAAAGCCACACAGTCTGTTCCCTGCTACCCCACCCCAGACCTTACAACAGGGCAGGGGGGGAATCCCAGGAATTGACCTAACCCTGGGCGGAATTTATGCCCTGAGATTTATGCCCTACCAGGACAATAGGTAGTTCTTAATTTGTTGTTATTTACATTGTTTCTATCTCTCTTGTGGCTACATGGCCAAACCCACAGTTCTGGCAGCCTACCAAATGGAAATCCTTCATCGTGATATTTTTTACAGATGCTCTTTGCTGTCCTTCTGACCTTGGTTACACACCTAGAGTCCAAGATTAGCTGAGATATGCTTGAGTGGATGCACAAATACAAACCTTAGAAAGAGCTGTTGTTTTTGTAGCTTTTCCTCATGGGGAGTAAGTTGAAGTATTTTGCAGAGCTCCACTTGTCTATGAAGAGTAATGAAAATTCTGGGATTACCATACAATATATTTATCTCTAGAAGATACAAGCAGATTTTTACGCACTGAGACTTCGACCTTTCAGATAACTTGCCTCCAGCACAGTAATATCAAATAAGGACTTTCAATTTAGTTCCACACTGTGATTCCATTTCCGAAAGCTGACATGCTTGGAAAAGGCTCTGCAACCTGTCTGCATCTACAGGCAACAGAATGTAAAGAGACTTTGTGTAGTCTCCATGACCACAAGCCTTGGCTTGGTATTTTCTGTATAATTTAAATCCTCCAAAGTGGTTTGTTTTGTTTTGCCTTTATTTTTAGTTCTCATTTGGAAGTTTAAACTCTTGCCACAGGGGTTTAAAACATCTGTTGTTTTTTAGCACAAGAAATGATGGATATTTGCTGCTTGTTGTGAGATAGTTATTGGATAAAAAAGATAAATTAAAACTGACTTGGCTACATATTAGAACTAGGTTTAGAATTAAAATACCACTGCGTATTTCACATAAGATTTTAAAGGGAAAAAATGTAAAACATTTGTCTCAGGTATAAATTAGAGACTCCTTTCACGCCCCTCCAGTGCTGCTTTGTTTGACATTGCAGAAATTTTGTTGGACTGATGCAAACCAAACTGTTGACAGTTTTGCCAGTTTGAACTTCTGATGCAGTTGGTACTTGGCGTTCTGCAATGGGAGGAAAGGCAACACTTCAAGGAATTTATATACCTGAGCTTCCAGCATTCGTTTTCACATATTTGTGAGCTTAGGACAATCCTTAAATACATATTAATAATGAATGCACTGTGTTGTTATTGTTGCATTTTTGAAAGAAATTCTTATTAAATTGTTCGAGTTAACAACTGCAGGAGACTGCTTTGGATGATGAATTGTATCAGATCTTGCCATGAAGAATTTAATTAACTAAATGAAGATGTCCCAATGGTAGATTCAGGGGAAAGTTAGAGAGCACATCTGTCTTAAAATATCTTAACCTATTTAAATGTGAAGGAGTAAAGGCTTTACAGGTGTTGACAAAATATGTGTTAATTTATGGATAGAAACAAATGTACACTTCACTCTGAAAAACACGGTGCATCCTCCAAACAAAGCTGAGAAGGAAAAAATAGCACGTATTTTGATTTCTAAAAGAACAGTTTGAAAGGAAAAAACATCTGCTTCCTATCTCATAGATTCATAGAAGGTTTGTGTTGGAAAGGACCTTCAAGATCATTTAGTTCCAGCTCCCTTGACAGGGACACCTTCCACTAGAAGAAGTTGCTCAAAGCTTCATCTAACCTGGACTTAAACACTTGCAGGGAAAGGGCATCAAAAACATCCCTAGGTGACCTGTTCTGTTGTGTCACCATCTTCACTATAAAGAATTTCTTCTTTATATCCAGTCTAAATCTACCCTGCTTAAGTTTTAATTCATTCTCTCTTGTCCTTTTACTATGAGCCCTAGTAAAAAAAATATCTTCCTAGCTTTCTTGTAGGCCCACTTCAGGTACTGGAATGCTGTTCTAAGCTCTCCCCAGAACCTTTTTTTTTTCTCCAGCCTAAGCAGCCCCTACTCTTGCAGCCGGTCCCCATAGGGGAGGTGCTCCAGCCCTCTGCCCATCTTCATCACCCTCCTATGACCCTGTTGCAGCAGTTTGATGACCTTATGCTGGATACACCACAACTTGATGCAGTACTCCCAGGTAGGGATCTTTGTGTTATTCCTAAATTGTAAATATATTTTGTATATGTCAATGTATTATATGCTTTTAGATTTCAGTTTTGCTGTAAACATAGCTTTTCTTGCTTCCACAACTTCTGAATTGGTCTGGTGTTTTTATTTTGGGCAGTAATTTTAACCCTACTACAACTCTCAGGAAAACCAGAGGCAATTATAGAAAGCTTAGGGTGTGACTAAAAGTGTGATGCACCTTGACAAAAAATAGTGTTAGCAAGACTTCAAAAAGCTTCAGTGGTTTACATCAATGCATGGCAGTTTCAGTAAACAACTCTGATTAAAGTAAAACAGTTCAGTGAATCCTGTGGGTATGATACAAACAGAGTGTGAACAGCGCTCATTATGAATGTAGTAAAAATGACTGATCTCATGGCACTCAGGAAATTAAGACACTTGTAGGAAAAGATTCTGGAAATGAAAAATACAGCTCAATAAAATCTGTTATCACTTACAAATCCTGCTGGATAAAATGCTGAAATTTAAATTTTGAGAAAACCAATTCTTTAAATTCGTGAAAAAGTCACTAAAAATTCCAAGAGTATAACTGCATACAGTTTTAAAACTCACTGTTAAGGCTCAAGATGCTTTTACTTAAGTACAGTTAAACATATTTCGAAAAGTCTTCTAGAAATGAAATTGGTGGGGGAAACATTAGCCTTCCACAAGGAGTGCTTGTGTGGAAGACACTAGGGTGATTAGAGCCATGAGGATAATTGGGGAACTTGAGCATCTCCCCTATGAGGAGATGCTGAGAAACATGGGGCTGTTCAGTCTGGAGAAGACTGAGAGAAGATCCCATCAATGTCTATAAATATCTGAGGGGTGGGTGTCAAGTGGATGGGGCCAATCTCTTTTCGCTGGTCAGCAGCAATAAGACAAGGAGTAACGGCTACAAATTGAAACACGGAAGGTTTCACCCCAACATGAGGAGAAAGATTTTTACAGTGAGGTTGACAGAACACTGGAACAGGCTGCCCAAAGGTGTTGTGGAGTCCTTCTCTAGAGACTTTCAAAACCTGCCTGGATGCATTCCTGTGTGAACTACCCTAGGGGATCCTGCTTTGGCAGGGGGGGTGGACTAGATGATCTCTGGAGGTCTCTTCCAACCTCCAAATCTGTTATTCTGTGATGTGAGACACTTGAGAAATTTTGACTGCTTGTGGTAATTCTACCTGGCTGACAGAAATGTTCTCCTAGGACAAAGATAAAAAAGTAATGTGGAGTTCTAGTTTTCCACAAAATAACATTGTCAAATCTTCAATATTAATGAAGCCTGTATGCCTAAACTCTATGTAAACTTCAATTAGAATATTTCATTTAATATTTGATTTAGAGTATTTTGACTCCTGGATGCTTGCCAGCCTAAACTGAACTGCCTTGCAATGGTGGGGAAAACACAAAATTTTCCTGAGGTTACAGATTTCAGTAACAACTTTCACTCCTTTCTTTCTGGTTTCTTCATCTTGTGATTGGTCATTGTCAGTGTGCTTTTGCAGCCAAGAAAGTCAACCATATTCTGGGCAGCATCAAAAGAAGAGGGTGAGGATAGTGATCCCCCCACTCTACTGCTCACTGGGGATACCCCATCTGAAGTACTGCATCCAGCTCCGGAGCCCCTATTACAAGAGGGATATAGATCTGCTGGAAGGTGTCCAGAGAAAGGTCATGAGGATGATCAGAGGGCTGGAGCATCTCTCCTATGAGGAGAGACTGAGGGAGTTGGGGCTGTTTAGTCTGGAGAGGAGAAGGCTCTGAGGTGGCCATTCAGTATCTTAAGGGGGCCTACAAGAAAGCTGGAAGGGGGACTTTTTAGGATGTCAGGTAGCAATAGGACTGAGGGGAATGGAACAAAGCTAGAAATGTGTAGATTCAGACTAGATGTTAGGAACAGGTTCTTCACCATGAGGGTGATGAGACCCTGGAATGGGTTGCCCAGGGAGGTGGTGGAAGTCCTATCCCTGGAGGTGTTTAAGGCCAGGCTGGATGAGGTTCTAGACAGCCTGATCTAGTGTGAAGTGTCCCTGCCCATGGCAGGGGGGTTGGAACTGACGATTCTTGTGGTCCCTTCCAACCCTGACTGATTCTATGATTCTATCTGAAAGCAGCTAAATAATAACAAACCTTACCAGAACACATAGAGGTATTTATTGTCTAAGAATTTAATCTTCTTAATGTGTCAGTAGGAGAAAAAAGAGTTGTCTGAGATATCATAGCATTTGGAAGTCAACTAAATAAATGATGAATTGTGATTTTGGATTCTCATCTGCATGTTTAAGAGCCATAGCACAGAACGTCTTTTATTTATTTGTTTGAGCTACTGAATTATGATTAATTTTCTGCTAATGCTTTTAGTTCAAGTACTCTCAACTGAAGGATATCTTAGAGATAAAAAAACAACCACCATTCTCTGGTGTCTTTAGAAGAAAAACTATAAGCCAGTAAAATGCACCCATGAGATTTTAGGCATTCTTATGTGCTGGATGTCCCCACCAATAACCTCAGTTGTAAATTTGCCATCCAAAGAGCAATTTCACCACACTGAGAACTTGGAATTAAAAAATGGAATTGTAATTGCAAGAGAAACTATATGTAAAAATATTAAAAGGAATAAAAATGAATAAAGTATAGTACAGCTTAACAGAAGCACAGGCTCCCTGCTCCCTACCTTAATTCAGATCTTCTATGCCCTCCTGGGGACAAAGGGCCCCAAAAGGCTATACGACCACAAGTGGTCCTACTGCAACCCCTGCTGTATCTTACAGAATCCAAAATAAAGAAGCTACAAGGTCATAGAGAGAAAAGCAAAGCCCAAAACCCATCTGGAGCAGCAAGAGAGAGTGACAGAAAGCTTGTTCTGCAGAATATAAACGATCTCTTCAGGCCAATTGGGTGAGATGGATTTATCTTTATTGTAATATGAACTCTGAGCAGTCCCCTCTCTCAAAGTGTCTGAAACCTCTGGAAAATTCTGTTTACAACTAAAATTTTTTGTCTCAAACTGTAATAGGCATCCACAGATTGCAGCATTAGGGGTTAATTTATTTATTCATGTAAATGTCTACATTTCTTGAGAAAGTAAACTGCTGTTTATTGGCTTGGTGAAGAGAATTTAAATAGTGCAATCAGACTCAGAGTCTGAAACCAAAGGGATGACTGTGATATTTACTTTGTAACACAAAACACTGTAGACAAATATCTGATTTTCTTAGGTTCATCAGTCTCCTGTAATTGTAAAGAGATATTGCTTGGTTTAGTGTACAATCTAGAAAGTACTAAATATTGTTTAATTACTCAAGACAGTACTTCCTGAATTCTGGATCAAAACTTCATTAATGTCATACTCTTAGTGTTACCTGGAGTATTACAAAAAGATGAAGTATTATTTTTTAGCTCACTGTTTTGAATGCTTTTCATGGCAAATGAGATGAACCAATGCAGTAAAGGTCACATAGGATCAAAATCAAGATGGAATTGCTTGGAAGCTGTTGAAAGTTTCAACTGGAAACTCTCATACAGCTCCAAAGTTGTTGGTTGATATATTTGGAAATGTGCTGAAATGTTAACTTCAGATGAACTAAAATGCACTGCATGAATTTCTCAAATGATTTATGGCTTTTTTAAAATCAGTAAGTCCATAACATATAGTACTACATCTGCTCAGGGGCTGCTGTCAGGACCCCCACAAGGCTGCTATCTCTGCCCCAAACTGAACCAGCCCCAGTTATTTAGTGTCTCCTTGCAGTTTCTGTCACAGAGTCACAGAATCACAAAATGACAGAATTAATGAGGTTGGAAAAGAACTCCAAGATCATCAAGTCCAAGTTTATAAATAGAGAAGGGCTGGTGGGGGACGTAGCAGTCAGAGGCTGCCTGGGGTGCAGTGATCATGAAATATTATTTTTTTATATGCAGTGAAGCTAGGAAAGGCATCAATAAAACATCCATACTGGACTTCCAGAGGGCAGACTTCATCTTGTTCAAAGAACTAACCGGAATGGTACCTTGGGAAAAAGCCCTTAAAAACAAAAGTGTCCAAGAAGGTTGGACCTACTTCAAGAGAGAAATCTTGAAGGCACAGGAACAGCCTGTGCTGATGTGCCGAAAGCAGAGCCACTAGGGAAGATGACCAGCCTGGATGGGTCAGGGACTTGTGAAGGAATTAAGTGAAAAAAAAGAGGGCATATCACTTTTGGAAAGAGGGGGTGGTAACTCCGGATAAGTTTAAGGATGTTGCTAGGTCATGTAAGAAGGGAAGAAAATTAGAACTTAGAACTTAGACTGCCCACTGCTGTGAATCATATCAAGAAGTGTTTCTATAAATGTATTCATGACAAAAAGAGGGGCAGTGATAAACTCCACTCTTTATTGGACAAGGAGGGAAATGTAGTGACTAGAGATGAGGAAAAGGCAGAGGTGCTTAACACCTTCTTTGCCTCAATATTCAATAGCAAGGCAGGTTCTCCTCAGGACAGCTGGCCTCCTCGGATGGTAGGTGGGGTCAGGGAACAGAACAGCCTGCCTGTAATCCAGGAGGAAGTAGTTAGGGACTTGTTGAGACTCTTGGATCCTCACAAGTCTGTAGGAAATGATTTGTTAGAGTGAATGGATTAAATTATTTACATTCTGGGCTTTTAAAAACTTATCCTGCCACTAGAAAGATGTAGAGATTAATTTAAGGGACTTTCCAAAAGATTAATGTTAGTTGATCCCATCAGTCATTCACAGATTCTAGTAGCAACCATTTTGAGTAAAGGGGTAAAAAGAACTAACAACAATTAACAGCTACAGCTGATAATAAAACAGAGGGACTGAGCAGCAATTCAGGATGTCTTTGTAGGAAACGCTTTTTTTAGGCAGAAGCCAAAAGTACTGAGAGACTGATGCATGGAGATGTTTTGACTTTGGTAGGTCAAAAGCTGTGGGGACAGAATGCAACTGAACAAATGGAAAAGTACCATTAGGCAAATAGATATCTGCTGAAGACACAAAGAGCAGAGACTTGGCAGATGTTTTTTTGTTAGAGATAACGAGTGTCTAGAAGTTAAGCAGTGTCAAGCAAAAGGAATGTAAACTTTGTCCAAATAAGGAATTGCATCCCGATAATGTATTACTAACCAATCACTTGCTGTACAGAGTCACACTAACCAATTGTTATTAAACATGATGTAAAAGTTTTGATTTTTAGAATATATAAGCTGGTGCTTTGCACTCAATAAACAGACACCTTACTTGCATCAAGTAACATCTTGTCTCTTCATCACCTTTACAACTCTATGTGACCAGATGGGATCCATCCAAGGGTGATGAGAGAGCTGGCAGATGAGCTGGCAAAGATGCTCTCCATCATCTATCAACAGTTTTGGCTCACTGGAGAGGTCCCTGAAGACTAGAAGCTGGCCAATGTGGTGCCATCCACAAGAAGGGTCGGAAGGAGGACCTAGGAAATTACAGATCTGTCAGCCTGACCTCAGTGCCAGGCAAGATAATGGAGCAGTTTGTCCTGAGTGAAATCACAGGACGCCTACAGGATGGGCAGAGGATCAGACCCAGCCAGCAGGGGTTTAGGAGGGGCAGATTCTGCTTGACCAACCTCATCTCTTTTTATGACCAGGTGACCCATGTGGTGAATGTGAGGCAGGCTGTGGATGTAATCTACCTGGACTTCAACAAAGCCTTTGACACTGTCTGCCATAGCAAACTCCTGGCCAAGCTGGAAGCCCATGGGATGGACAGGGACACTCTGTGCTGGGTTAGGTACTGGCTGGATGGCCAGGCCCAGAGAGTGATGGTGAATGGTGCCACATACAGTTAATGGCCATTCACTAGTGGTGTGCTCTAGGGATCAGTGCTGGGCCCAGTCCTGTTTAACATCTTCATTGATGATCTGGATGAGGAGATTGAGTTCACCATCACACGACACCAAGCTGGGAGCATGTCCACATCTGTTAGAGAGTAGGAGGGCTCTGCAGAGGGACCTGGACAGGCTGGATAGATGGGCACAGTCCAGTGCCATGAGATTTAACAAGTCCAAGTGTTGGGTTCTGCACATTGGTCACAACAACCCCATGCAGCACTACAGGCTGGGGACAGAGT
>VWZI01022024.1:4652-15441 GCA_013396835.1 Psilopogon haemacephalus | reverse complement strand
CCCCCTTGCCCCTCCCCTAACACAATGAGGATGCTAAAATTCTAGCTGAAGCTGCTGTTATTTTGAGCTGCAAAGCTGACTAAGGTTGCAGCGAGCTGTGAAAGCACACTTGAGAGTGATCAGAATGTGAAGTGTTTCAGTTTTTTGCTGGCCTGGAAGGGCAACTTTTCCCTAATTTAAAGGGGCAGGATGATTTAAGCAGTTGATCTGGATAAGCTGTATTTCAATTGGCCTGGGTTGGTCTATTGATTATTGTTTGGTGTGGGGTTTTTTTTTTTTTTTGGAAGGCCACAAGAAGGTTGCATTCTCAACTAGATCAGTTTGCTGGGACCCCCCTGTCCAGCCTCACCTTGAATCTCTGCAGGGATGGAGCCTCAACCATCTACCTGGGCAGCCTGTTGCAGTGTTCCATCATCTTCAGAGTAAAGAATTTATTCCTAACATCCAATCTAAATCTGATCTTCTCTAGTTTGAAGACCTTGTCCTATCACTGCAGACTTTTGTGAACAGTCTCCATTCTTGTAACCTCCTCCAGGTACTGGCAGACTGCTATTAGGTCTCCACTGATCCTCCTCTTCTCTAGGCTGAACACCTCCAGCTCCCTCAGCCTGTCCTTGTTAGCAGAGGTGTTCCAACCCCCTGAGCATTTTTGTGGCCCATTGCCCATTCCTAATAACTCCTGCACCTATCCCCCAGCCCTATCCAATGGCACTCACTGCCCAATCCAGTCCTTTCTTGAACACCTCCAGGGATAAGGACTCCACCACCTCCCTGGGCAGCCCATTCCAATGCCAATCACTCTCTCTGCCAACAGCTTCCTCCTAACATCCAGCCTCAACCTGCCCTGGCACAGCTTGAGACTGTGTCCCCTCCTTCTGTCCCTGGGTGCCTGGCAGCAGAGCCCAACCCCAGCTGGCTACAACCTCCCTTCAGGTACCAATGAGCTTTGCCCTGAGCCTCCTCTTCTGCAGGCTGCACACCCCCAGCTCCCTCAGCCTCTCCTCTTGGGGCTGTGCTCCAGGTCCCTCCCCAGCCTTGCTGCCCTTCTCTCAACACCTTCCAGCACCTCAACATCTCTCTTGAATTGAAGGCACCACAACTGGACAGGGGACTCATGATATGGCCTGAGCAGTGCTGAGCACAGGGGCAGGAGAACCTCCCTGCTCCTGCTGCCCACACTGCTCCTGCTCCAGCCCAGGATGCCATTGGCTCTGCTGCCCACCTGGGCACACTGCTGGCTCCTCTTCAGCTCCTATCTCCCATCACCTCCAGGTCCCTCTTTGCCTGGGTGGAAAAGAAAGGAGGGAGGTTGGTCGGGAGCCCTCTTGGGCAGTCTTTTGAATTTCTGTGTTGCTTCTAACTTATGTAATTGCAGATCTCTGTAAATATTGTGTACAGGTGCTTGTAAATATTGTGTACAGGTGCTTGTAAATATTGTGTACAGGTGCTTGTAAATTTGTGCTAGGCTGTGTAAATTACAGCTTCAGCCTTAACTTCCAGCCTGCTGCTCTCATCTGGTGGATCTCATGGCAGAGGGAAGCATCGAAAGCACCACACATCCTAAGCATTGCTTGCTTGGGGGGCTTGCTTTCCTTGACTCACTGGCTGAGAAGCTCTCAGTCAGAAAGTGCAGAAGTTCAGGTCTTGTAATGAAGCAAGAGGGATTGCACTGAAGTGGCATTAACACAGGCAGGGGCCCCAGCTTCTCTCCTGCAGTGTTTAGCCATCTGTGTTTAACACAGCGCCGTGTTTTGGCCCTGGGAACATGAGGCAGTCACTCTGTCAGCTCACATTAATGCTTAAAAGCAGGAAAAAAAAGTCTTAATGAAGGCCTTTGAGTGCTAGAGTAGACCCTGTAAGAGAGTGGGGTTTTGAAGAGGGTCTGCAAAAGGTTTTCCACTCCAATCTGTAGGTAAGAAAGGGTGCCTGAATGCCTCCCAGAAAAATAATTGACCTGTACTGACCTGGGTGGGTGCAATCCCAAGCACAACTCCAGGCTGAGTGGGGGATGGCTGAAAGCAGCCCTGAGGAACAGGACCTGAGGGTCTGGGCTGATGCAAAGCTCAAGGTGAGGCTGCAGTGTGAGTGCAGCCCAGAGAGCAACTGTGTGCTGGGCTGCAGCAAGAGCAGCTGTGGGCAGCAGGGCAAGGGAGGGGATTGTGCCCCTTGGCTCTGCTCTCCTCACACCCCACCTGCAGCACTGTCTGCAGCTCTGCAGCCCCCAGCACAAGCAGCACATGCAAGTGGTGGAGCCAGTGCAGAGGAGGCCACCAAGATGCAGCTGAGAGGGCTGTGCAGCTGTCAGTGACAGAAAAAGAGGGCACAGGCTCAAGTTGTGGCAGGGCAGGTTGAGGCTGGATGTTAGGAGGAAGTTGTTGGCAGAGAGAGTGATTGGCATTGGAATGGGCTGCCCAGGGAGGTGGTGGAGTCCCCATCCCTGGAAATGTTCAAGCAAAGTCTGGATGGGGCACTGAGTGCCATGGTCTGGATGATTGGATGGGGCTGGGTACTAGGTTGGACTGGATGAGCTTGGAGCTCTCTTCCAATCTGTTTTTTTCTTTAACATCTTCATGGATAGCAACTCCACCACCTCCCTGGGCAGCCCATTCCAATGCCAATCACTCTCTCTGCCAACAGCTTCCTCCTAACATCCAGCCTGAGTCTGCCCTGGCACAGATTAAGGCTTTGTCCTCTCCTTNGCTGCCCAGGGAGGTGGTGGAGTCCCCATCCCTGGAAATGTTCAAGCAAAGTCTGGATGGGGCACTGAGTGCCATGGTCTGGATGATTGGATGGGGCTGGGTACTAGGTTGGACTGGATGAGCTTGGAGCTCTCTTCCAATCTGTTTTTTTCTTTAACATCTTCATGGATAGCAACTCCACCACCTCCCTGGGCAGCCCATTCCAATGCCAATCACTCTCTCTGCCAACAGCTTCCTCCTAACATCCAGCCTGAGTCTGCCCTGGCACAGATTAAGGCTTTGTCCTCTCCTTCTGTTGCTGGGTACCTGGGAGCAGAGCCCAACCCCAGCTGGCCACAACCTCCCTTCAGGGAGCTGTAGAGAGCAATGAGCTCTGCCCTGAGCCTCCTCTTCTGCAGGCTGCACACCCCCAGCTCCCTCAGCCTCTCCTCTTGGGGCTGTGCCCCAGGCCCCTCCCCAGCTTTGTTGCTGATTCTATGATTCTCTTTTAGGTACTGTGCATAAGAAAAAGGGCATAGGTCACATTGAAACATGACAACGAGCACCAAGGTTAAAATGCAAATCTATTTCTACATTAGAGCTTGGAGCTCTCTTCCAACCTGGCTGATTTTATGATTCTCTGAATCCTTCTCGTTTTTGTAGACAGAGCCTTGAGATGTTTGTAATTCAATGGAAAAAAAAGAAAAATATTTGAGTGATTAATGCAAACTAAATCAATTAAATCTCAACTTAGAATTCCAGCCCCTTCAGAAGCACTTTACAAGGCACATTTTCATTCCAGTTTACAAAACACCTTTAGGCTTAGAGTCTCATGGATGTTTGGTTAAAAAAAAAATTAAAGGGATATTTGCCTGCTCTGGAGTCATGAAGTCTTACTAAGGCAGACTAAGAGGGCATATTTTCAGATGAAAAATATTTACACAAGGTACATCTCTCCTGTAATGACTTTTTTATTAGCTCTTCAATGGTTCCTCACCTTTAAATCATTCTTACGAAGCAACTCAAGTGAAATCCTGAGAGGGTTTAGCTGTTTTGAAGAGGATTATTTGAGATAGGTTTGGGAAAATAAGCCAAAACCAACGTGCAGAGACACTCTTGGCCACCACCACGCAGTCCTGCCAACCTGGTCTTAAGGCAGCTGTGCTCAGTAAAGCAGTGAAATGCAAGAATTGTGGGCAAGAAGTTTGCAAGAGGGCTGTAGACGTGCTGGGAGGTGTCCACAGATGGACCATGAGGATGCTCGGAGGGTTGGAGCTGCTCTGCTACGAGAAGAGACTGAGGGAGTTGAGGCTCTGCAATCTGGAGAGGAGAAGGCTCCCAGGTGACATTCTTGTGGCTTTTCAGTATCTTAACAGGGCTAGAAGAGAGCTGGGGAGGGACTTTTTAGGCTGTGAGGTAGTGATAGGACTGGGAGGGTTGGAACCAAGCTAGACATAGAGAGATTCAGTGACAGAAAAAGTTGGGGCTGTGCAGGCTGAAGAAGAGGAGGCTCCCAGGTGACCTTCTTGTGGCCTTCCAGGATTTGAAGGGGGCTACAAAAAAGCTGGGGAGGGACTTTTGAGGCTGTCAGGGAGTGATAGGACTGGGGGGAATGGAGCAAAGCTAGAAATAGGGACATGTAGAGACAGAAAGTTGGGGCTGTTTAGGCTGGAGAAGAGGAGGCTCCCAGGTGACATTCTTGTGGCCTTCCTAAATCTGAAGTTGTCTACAAAAAAGCTGGGGAGGGACTTTTTAAGCTCTCAGGGAGTGACAGAACTAAGGGGAATGGAGCAAAGCTGGAGGTGGGGAGATTGAGGCTGGAGGTGAGGAGGAAGTTGTTGAGCATGAGAGTGGTGAGAGGCTGGAATGGGTTGCCCCTGCAGGGAGGGGTTTGGGGCCAGATCCCTGGAGGTGTTTTTGGCCAGGCTGGCAGAGGCTGTGGGCAGCCTGCTCTAGGGTAGGGTGTCCCTGGGCATGGCAGGGGGGTTGGGACTGGCTGATCCTTGTGGTCCCTTCCAACCCTGACTGATTCTACGATTCCTACAGCAGAAATGCATCTGGTTTTCTCCACGGTACCTTGCTTTCAGCTCCTGCTATTAAACCTGGCAAGGTCTGAGTCAATCCTCTTTTTTTCCTTTCTGTTTTAATTTTTTTTTTTTTTTCCCCCTGAAAGTTCACATTGGACATTTAGAGGGCAACGTTGTCATCCTGGCTGTCAGTTATTGAAAGAGAGAGAAAGAGAGAAAAGAACATTCATGCCAGATGGTCTCAGCCTTTCTATCAGCTCCCCAGCAGTGATAGACAAGAATCTGAGCTAGGCAGCACCAAGAGAAGCGAGATGGAGGAAAGACAAAGAGAGATGGCAGACAGATGTTTTAACTCTTCTTCTTCTCACAGAATAATGGGATAGATACTAAGCAGGTCAGGAATCCTTTGCACCTGAGGAAGCAATGCAGATGTTAACTGGAGGCTTTGCAGTGCACCAGGATGCATTGATAGTACCATAATGATGAAAAATTCCTGCTCTACCTTCTCAACTCCAGTTCTGTTTCTACCAGAGATGGGATGTTTGGCTGAGATACTAATTTATCTTCAAATATTTAGAATCATAGAATCAGCCAGGGTTGGAAGGCACCACAAGGATCAGCCAGTTCCAACCCCCCTGCCATGCCCAGGGACACCCTACCCTAGAGCAGGCTGCCCACAGCCTCTGCCAGCCTGGCCAAAAACACCTCCAGGGAGCTGGCCCCAAACACCTCCCTGCAGGGGCAACCCATTCCAGCCTCTCACCACTCTCATGCTCAGCAACTTCCTCCTTATCTCCAGCCTCAATCTCCCCACCTCCAGCTTTGCTCCATTCCCCCTAATCCTGTCACTCCCTGATAGCCTCTAAAGTCCTTCCCCAGCTTTTTTGTAGCCCACTTCAGATCCTGGAAGGCCACCAGAAGGTCCCCTGGGAGCCTCTTCTTCTCCAGCCTGCACAGCCCCAACTCTTTCAGGCTGTGCTCACAGCAGAGGTGCTGCAGCCCTCTGAGCATCCTTGTGCCTCTTCCCCTTCCCCTCCCCATCAGGCAGTGCTTCAGCCCCCTCTTCATCCTTGTATCCCTCCAGCAGATCCCTGTCCCCCTTAGACTGAGAAGCTCAAGACTGTCCTCTGATGGTTTCCTTTAATTGGTTTTTTAACCAGCTTACAGAAGCAGAATTATTATTCCCCTCCTCCCCTTCATTCTTTCTTTTTTACCTTTCTGAGAGGGCACTCTGCCCAGGATAAAATCCTGAGCAGAAAGGGGCTGGGGTGGAGGAGAGAGTTGGGTGTTTAAATATTCCAGTGAACGATTTTAAATGAAGATGGATGTGCTGGAATTTGAGTCCTTGCTCCCAGGACTGGATTAAAAGCTGCTCTCAGAGGTGTGTGTCGGGGGGTTAATGTGAGCATTTATGGGATACTCTTTCTTTACCAAGCCCTTATAGGTATCATAGAATGGTTTAGGTTGGAAGAGACCTCCAAGATCATCCAAAGAGTACTCAAAGGTAGGCTGCTCGTTGTGGACAGGATTGGCTGAGTCATTTCTGTCAAGCCTGGGAGCATTCAGATCCCTGCCTTATCAGCTTGCTTTTTATGAGTCAGCAATAAAAAAAAAAGGAGCTGCTGATGTCCAGTGGTTGGGGAAAAAGCAAGGGGATGTCAGGACCTGTGGTTCTTGGAGGCATCCTTGTGCCAGTGGAGATGCGCTTCTTAGGCGCTCCTCACCACTGAGGCATCTCCCAGCTGCATCCTGCAGCGGGGAGGGAACTGCAGAGCCTCAAATCATCCTCTCCATACCTTGTAGGGAGTGGGGGTAGGAGCAGTCAGGGACAAGCCCCAACAGATATAGGTGGCCTTGAGATTGCACCTTGTGGCTACCTGAGGTGGCTGCGCATCGCGGCGACGCATCTTGAGCAAACTCCAATTGCTCTAAGGTGAGTAATTATTCTCTCTTTATGTAGATTTATATATTTATAGATTTGTTTCTTAGCAGGGTTATTCCTGTGAGCAGGCAAACTGCTTAAGTCTCCACCACAGGAGAAAGTTGAAGGGGTTATGTGCTAAAGGAACGACTGCCAAAGCTGGCTGTAAATTAAAAAAAAACCAAAAACCCAAACCCCAATTCACATCTTTTTTTTTTTTTTGTTATCCTTTACTCTCAAAAAGAAACTGCCAAAAAGTCTCCCTGCCCCTTCCTGTANTAAGAAACTACCAAAAAGTCTTCCTGCCCCTTTCTGTGGTATTTTTGTGTATCTCTTTGATTTAAGAAACTACCAAAAATTCTTTCTGCCCCTTCCTGTAATATTTTAATGTATTTTTTGCTCTAAGAAACTACCAAAAAGTCTTCCTGCCCCTTTCTGTGGTATTTTTGTGTATCTCTTTGATTTAAGAAACTACCAAAAATTCTTTCTGCCCCTTCCTGTAATATTTTTATGTATTTTTTGCTCTAAGAAACTACCAAAAAGTCTTCCTGCCCCTTTCTGTGATATTTTTGTCTATTTCTTTGATTTAAAAAACCACCAAAAAGTCTCTTTGCCCCTTTCTGTCATATTTTTATGTATCTCTGTGATTTAAGAAACTACCAAAAATTCTTTCTGCCCCTTCCTGTGATATTTTAATGTATTTCTTTGATTTAAGAAACTACCAAAAATTCTCTCTGCCCCTTCCTCTGTGATATTTTTATGTATCTCTGTGATTTAAGAAACTACCAAAAAGTCTCTCTGCCTCTTCCTGTGATATTTTTATGTATTTTTTTGCTCTAAGAAACTACCAAAAAGTCTCTCTGCCCCTTCCTCTGTGATATTTTTGTATACCTTTCTGATTTAAGAAACTACCAAAAATTCTCTCTGCCCCTTCCTGTGATATTTTTATGTATTTCTTTGATTTAAAAAACTACCAAAAGGTCTCTCTGCCTCTTCCTGAAATATTTTTATGTATTTTTTTTGATTTAAGAAACTATAAAAAAGTCTCTCTGCCCCTTCCTGTAGAATTTTTATGCATCTCTGTGATTTAAGAAGCTACCAAAAATTATCCCTGCCCCTTCCTGTGGTATTTTTATCTTCTTTGTTGATTTAAGAAACTACCAAAAAGTCTCTTCCCCTTCCTGTAGTATTTTTATGTATCTCTTTAATTTAAGAAACTACCAAAAATTCTCTCTGCCCCTTCCTCTGTGATATTTTTGTGTTTCTCTGTGATTTAAGAAACTACCAAAAATTCTCTCTGCCCCTTCCTCTGTGATATTTTTATGTATCTCTGTGATTTAAGAAACTACCAAAAAGTCTCTCTGCCCCTTCCTCTGTGATATTTTTGTATACCTTTCTGATTTAAGAAACTACCAAAAATTCTCTCTGCCCCTTCCCGTGGTATTTTTGTGTATCTCTTTGATTTAAGAAACCCTTTTAATTTTTTTTCCCCTGTATCTCTGTGGTTTGCAGTGCCAAAGCATTAAGCACATATATGAAATATTTGTTATTACAGGCACGGGTGGAAGAACTAAGTAGGTTTTGAGCTATTGCATAAGATGTGGTGATTCACAGAAGTGCCAGGATAATGTTTTTCTAAGGGATCTTGGTCTTCTTTTGAGGTTCTAAAAGCTGTGCTCCTCCTTAAATGTCTCTGGGATATAATCATAGAATGATTTAGGTTGGAAGGGACCTCAAAGATTATCCAGTTCCAACCCGATGCTTGTGACTAACTCATCCACTATTCTGGGGATGTAATGCTTGTGAACAACTGTAGCCCAGAAAGCCAACCAGATCCTGGGCTGCAGCAGGAGCAGTGTGGGCAGCAGGGACAGGGAGGTGATTGTGCCCCTCTGCTGTGCTCTGCTGAGAGCCCACCTGGAGTAGTGCATCCAGTGCTGGAGCCCCTGGGACAAGAGGGATGTGGAGATGCTGGAGGTGTGCAGAGAAGGGCCCCGAGGATGCTGAGAGGGCTGCAGCAGCTCTGCTGTGAGCACAGCCTGAAAGAGTTGGGGCTGTGCAGGCTGCAGAAGAGGAGGCTCCCAGGGGACCTTCTGGAGGCCTTCCAGTACCTGAAGGGGGCTACAAAAAAGGTGGGGAGGGACTTTTGAGGGTGTCAGGGAGTACCAGAACTGGAGGGAATGGAGCAAAACTGGAGGTGAGGAGATTGAGGCTGGAGGTGAGGAGGAAGTTGTTGAGCATGAGAGTGGTGAGAGGCTGGAATGGGTTGCCCCTGCAGGGAGGTGTTTGGGGCCAGATCCCTGGAGGTGTTTTTGGCCAGGCTGGCAGAGGCTGTGGGCAGCCTGCTCTAGGGTAGGGTGTCCCTGGGCATGGCAGGGGGGTTGGAACTGGCTGATCTTTGTGGTGCCTTCCAACTCTGACTGATTCTAGGATTCTATGAACTCATCCAGTGTTCTTGAGATACAATCCTTGTGAATAGCTCATCCAATATTCTTGGGATCATAGAATCAGTCAGGGTTGGAAGGGACCACAAGGATCATCTAGTTCCAACCCCCCTGCCATGGGCAGGGACACCCTACCCTAGATCAGGCTGGACAGAGCCTCATCCAGCCTGGCCTTAAACACCTCTAGGGAAGTGGATACAATGCTTGTGAACAACTCATCCAGTACCTTGACTACTGCAGATATCTCTTCTCTTTTGCTGCCTGCCCCTTTGTAAGAGAATACTCTGGCAGTCTGCTTTTTATTTAATGTGTATATCCTCCACCCCTGATTCTTTTTCTCCCAGTGCTGCTGCACACTCCTGTGTTGGTGCAAGGCACTGAATTCTCTGATGACTCCAGCTCTGGTTAGATGCTTTCTGTTGTTTCTTCACCAGTCACTTAAAACAGAGTCCCAGATACAGACTGAGGCATCTCCCTTCCGTGGTTGTGTTGGTTTGAGCTAATTAGAGAATTTGAGTGAGAAATTAGACTATTGGCTGAGAGAGGTAAACACAGTGTGTCTGAAGGGGGCTACAGGAGGGCTGGGGAGGGACTATTAACAAGTTCTTGTAATGACAGGATGAGGGGGAATGGGTTCAAACTGGCAGAGGGGAGATTTGAACGGGATGTTAGGAAGAAATTCTTCACAGTGAGGGTGACAAGACACTCGAAAGGGGTTGCCCAGGGAGGTTGTGGCTGCTCCCTCCCTGGGTGTGTTCAAGGCCAGGCTGGATGAGGTCTTGAGCATCCTGTTCTAGTGGGAAGTGTCTCTGCCTTATGGCACAGGGGGGTTGGAACTGGCTGAGCTTTGAGGTCTCTTCCAACCTAAACCATTCTCTGATTCTATAAAACCCTTAAGAGAGGAGGGACAGAGACTGAACGCATGAGTCACGACTGGCTGAAATGTTCCTGTACTCACATTTTCATTGTGTCCCTCAGAGTGAACATTTTTTGGTTTGTAGGGATTCAAGTTGGCTTCTTTTTTTTGGTTGGTTGGTTGGTTGGTTTTGGGTGGGTTTTTGTTGTTTCTTCACCAGTTCCTTAAAACAGAGTCACAGATACAGACTGAGGCATCTCCCTTCCGCGGTGTACAGGGGGAGACTGCATTGCCTATTTCGATTGGGTTAGCTGCTTCCACTGACCCAAAGAGCCTGGAAAGGAGCCTGTCTTGATGATGTGAAGTGTGCAGCTACATTTTATATATTCAGTGACCCAGGATTTTGTTGCATCTCCCATCTATCTAGATACTATTACTCTGCTTTACCCCCTTTACTCTGCTCTTGTCAGACCCCACCTGGAGTACTGTGTGCAGTTCTGGAGCCCCCAGCACAGGAAGGACATGGAACTGCTGGAGAGAGTCCAGAGGAGGGCCACAAAGATGATCAGAGGGCTGCAGCAGCTCTGCTATGAGGACAGGCTGAGAGAGTTGAGACTTTTCAGCCTGGAGAAGAGAAGGCTGCCAGGAGACCTTATAGCAACCTTCCAGTATCTGAAGGGGGCTACAGGAGGGCTGGGGAGGGACTGTTCACAAGGTCTTGTAATGACAGGATGAGGGGGAATGGGTTCAAACTGGCAGAGGGGAGATTTGAACGGGATGTTAGGAGAAAGTTCTTGACAGTGAGGGTGGTGAGACACTGGCACAGATTGCCCAGGGAGGTTGTGTCTGCTCCCTCCCTGGAG